>JAVJGJ010000037.1:118367700-118384567 GCA_035590215.1 Microhierax caerulescens | reverse complement strand
CCCACGGTGGCCTGCAGCGTGGCAGTCCTCTGCCAGGCAAGCTCTCCTTTAGCCGGGGTCTCATCAAAACGCTCATTAGTAGCAGCTCCCAGGCTACTAGTGATGCGGAAGATGGGTGGTCTGGTCTCTGATGGGCCACCACGGTGCCCCATGCAGGAAGCCTGCAGGTGTCACCCCCAGGCACAGAGGTGATCTCCGGGGGTTTATTTCCTTCCCCATGAGCAATAAATTAGCTCCTGCTGAAATGGAAGAATGTGAGAAACTCCCATTCAAGCATGTTTGCAATGTCAAGGACCGCGTCTGCTCAAAGGTCACAAGGAAACTGGCCTTACTTGGGGTGCATAGGTACACTGAGCCTAATTCCTTGGCTCCAAAGGTCTCAGGCGGGGGGAAACTGTGGGTCAATGCACAGACACCCAGCTTTAGGACCTTGGGCAGGATCTACTGAACACAGCCCAGACAAGGATCCTGAGATGTCCTCCTGAAGGCAAACTTGTGAAACCCGTTGATGTGGGGCTCCAGGAGCCAACATGTTATCTGGGAGCTCCCATGACAGGACTGTTGGCACTGGGGTTTATTTAGACCTTCCTACGTGGATTCTCGTGATTGTTGACTGGAAGGGTAGTTCCCGTGTTCGGAGCCTGTAAACCCACAGGGATGTCTCCCCTCAGCTCTGCTCTGCACGGTTTGACTCTGTGCAAGCTGCACAGATGTGCTCCCTCACCACACTCTACAGGGATGGGATTGGGAAATGAAGCAGTGACTTGGTAAAGAGTTTATTTGCTAAAAAATGTGACTTCCATCCCTTGAAAGTTCAATATTGAGGTTTAACTTGCAGCATAAAGTTGGCTGAGAAAGATGCTATTATCTGGACTTGCACTGCCAGAAGGCAAGGGACAGTCCTCTTTCACTCTCACGTCTAGGAAGCCAGAGAGCCAAGGTCAGGGACACTGGGCACCGTTTCACCGGCACTTTCCTTCATTCTTCAACTACAAAGCTCACACAGCAGGGCTTGTTCATTCCACCCAAGCAAAGACAATAGTTACTGCATCAGTGAGCTTCACACACAGAGCAGGACCTACCCCACCTCTTACCCTAGGAGGTATTTCTGCTCTTGCTCAGAGCGGGATAAAGGCAATTGTATCTCATACACTTCCAGATGTTCCCTCAGCTGTCCCAAGCCTGCAGTGCTCCAGACACCCTTTGGAAGGAGCCGGGACTGGAGAAGGATGTGATTTCAGTGCCAGTACAGCATCAGACCCACCCCAACGAGCCCTGGAGCATCTCCAAACCATGTCTCATGCCACACAAGCTGGTGCTTCTCATTTCCTACTGCACTGTCACCCAGTCCCACAGCGGTCTGGAGAAAGCAGCCACCAAAGACAACTTGCGAGGCACAGGCTGAGTCTGGAGCCAAGACAAAGAGCCCTACCTGGAGAGGGGACATGAACATGCAGCGCGTGGAGAGAAACACCAGGTCCCCAAAGGGGACCACATCTTGCCTCGTTGTCTTTCCCTTTCCAACGTTCAGTCTTCTTCCCAGGTACAGGTGGGACCATGCACTCTTTTGCCCCTCTTCACTGGCCACCCAGCCAAAACATGGGAGGATCTAACAACTGCTGTAACGTGACCACAGTCTAGGAGAAGACCTCCTGCAACCGGCAAGGGCAAACCCAGCTAACGAGGGCCACCATCCTTCACCACCACCCTGCTCTGGACCAGGGGTCAGGGCTACAGCTACGGAGTTGTAGCTCAACACATTTGAAGCTGGGAGGGCGATTGCTCCATCTTTCTGCCCACCAGTGAAGTCAACTGCTGTCGCTGCGGCGAGTCAGGGCACCTTGCACGAGAATGCACAATTGAAGCCACAGCCTGATTATTTTCCTTTGCAGCCCCTCCTTTTTCTGATTGATGGTTGTATTAGACAAAATCTTCCAGCACGCTCACAAAGGGAAAGGGTTTGAAGAAGACCAGAAAGAATGAGGAGAAAACCAACAAATTCCAGAGGACTTAAAGGAAAATGAGGGAAGGGTGTGAGCGTGGCAGTGATGTGCTTCACTAAGTGCCACCTTCACTGAAGCCACTTTCAAAGCACACGTATGCCATGCCAGAAGGTGGCCAGCGCAGAGCTCCCATCTGCAGATCAAGACCTGTTCATCTCAGGATGTTTCCACTGGAAATACAGTTGGGCCAAAACAGAAATTCCTTGTTGGAATGTGTCAATTTGTATCGTATTTTCTATGGAAAAAAGTCAAAATGAGTAATTTCATTTTTTTGGTTTTTCCCTTCTTATTTCACTGGGGTAGAAAGTTTCATTTGACCATGATTCATTTCATTTAAACCTTCATAGCTAAATAACTTTTTGCACCAGAATAATAATTACGCATCCGTATTAGATATTTACCATGTAAATCTTGCTGAAATGAGCTACCATTACCAAATTACTGCATTCTGTATTCCACTCCATTTTGCAGCTCCATTTTTCCTGGGTGACACCTTCCAATTTGCACACTGATGTGAACTTGCATGTGTTTTCTTACGGCTGAGGCAGCCTTGTCTGATAGGATCTATTCTAAAACCCTACCAAAGCCTTCTTGGGGTTGCAGTACTCGATGAGCATCCAGGATGAGCAGCATTTACGAGATTTACCTGGGATTCAGTCCTTCCCCAGGGGTAAAAAGACAAAGACAGAGCATATAAAAAGACCATGATGAAGCCATCCTGTTCCAGCCCAGACTGAACCAGACAGGTACACAAATCATAGTTAATATCCTCTGAACTTTCGTGGTATGCAAAAAGAGCCTATTTAAATCTGGAACTGAGATTTGACTTCTTTAATTGACTTGGGAAGAAAGCCTTTTCAAGCGCTGGGAAGAAAAGGATTATTGCTGTCTTTTAGGAGGGTTCCCTGGGCACTGTTCCAGAACTTTTACAGGTGACCTGGAGTGAATTGTGTGTGCTGTGCTTTGGGCTTCCCTGTTGCTGAAGACTCCATTTTCCCCAGAGGATGTCTGCAAATTTACTGGTGTTCGTACATCCCAGCAAACCCTTGGTGGAGGGACATGCAGGGGAGGTCACAGGAGCTCAGCACCACCATGGGTCATCACTGCACCAGCTGTGAGCTCTGGGTACCGGCCAGCTCGGCTCTTTGGTCCTGGTTCCTGACCCATCCACGCTGCACAGAGCATTTCAGGGCCAGCTCCTCTCAGGGCTGTTCCCTACAGGTAGTATGGATGAGCGTGCCCCAGGTTTCGGTCCTGTTGCCGTGCCCAGATGTCAGCTAAGTACCACACAGCCACTCGCTAACTCCTGAAAATTAACTCTACCCCAGCACACCAGACCTCCACCGTCTCAGACACAACGTGCCTCGTGCCCCTGACCCACACATGGACCTGCTGCAGGAACTGCTGTGACTGACCTGTCCCAGACACGTGCCCCTTGGGACTAATGGTGTCTTTTCACATGTGTCTGTACAGCACCTAGCACAACGACCTGGTAATTATAACAGAAGCTAAATTACTGCTAAAATTAGGTGCTTATTAACATCATAGCCTCTGGGCACCACCACAACACTTAATAACGCTGCAGTCTAAGAGTAACTCAGGACACATCATAATCTTCATGAAAAACTGTCCTTAGGGAGAGAGTTTCTATACAAGGTCTCAGTTTCCCATTAGGTCGTATCTCACACATGGAAAAAAACCCAATCTGTTCAAATGCCTAAGGACTTCAGGTCAGCCCAATGTCTTCAACTGCCGTATGAAGGTGTGCAGATGTTGTCACCCCTGAACTTTAGTTTTGATTGTAAGCTTGGAGTCGTAAGCTTTGAGGACAGTTTTTGGGTGTTAAGACACTTGGACTCAGGACACCTCATGACCATCTAAAGGCCACAGCAGGTCCCACGCTGCCACCGCCTACACGCGACAGCGCAATAAAATCAGCAGCACAGACCCAAAGACAAGTTGTGGTTTCTCCTGTCTAATTCCCACAGTCTCCCTCTTGCAGCCAGGATTCCTGGTGGGGTGAGCTCCAAGCCCAGGGCGAATTTAGGGACATGGCTGGAATGGAGCATGGCCAAAATTCAATCTGCTGCTTCAATCCAACGCAGCTGACCAAGGTATTAGAAATGAAATCTAGTCCATGGCAGGTCCCTCAGGAAAAGCAGAGAAGCAAAAGGGCGAAGCCAGCTGGATCAGGTGCCATGTGGTCAGGCAAGGCACGGGGTGAGCTCAGCATGCCATGCAGTGGTGGGACACAGAGGAAGGGCTGTGGGGCACTCCCCGGGTCCCAGAGCTGTCCTCTGCCAGACACAGCACCCTGGAGAAGACACACACATCCTAACAGGGACCGTCTCCCAGCCCAGCAGCCTCTTGGAGGTGCAGAGACAGGATCAGAGCAGAGCCTGCGGGGACAGGGATGGACCCCAGCATCTTCTCTGAGGACAGCCCCCCACCAGCCAGATCAGCTCACTCTT
Organism: Microhierax caerulescens; assembly: GCA_035590215.1. Lineage (NCBI taxonomy): Eukaryota > Metazoa > Chordata > Aves > Falconiformes > Falconidae > Microhierax > Microhierax caerulescens. The sequence goes on along the minus strand of JAVJGJ010000037.1, from coordinate 118,380,093 downwards.
TGTCCCAGGTGAAAGAACGACACATAGGGCCCCAGAGGAACAGCCAGGAGGCTGCTGGCGAGCATCAGCTGAGCTGGGAAGTCAGACCCTGCTATCGCACCACACACCTTCTCTTCTGGTGCTGATTAATGAGGCTGACAAGGAAGGACTGAGGCTCCTCCCAGCCCTGCCCCTCATGCACGCCCCCCACAAGCACTCATATTATCTGTATCAAGCACATTTTTATGTAAATGCTCTAACCATCCCTTTCAGAGGCACAATGCCTTCCAGACTAAGCCCCTGAATGGCATCGGCACATTTCTCGTGCCTCAGCTGCTCACCCAGACAAACAGAAGTGTGGCTCTTCACAAAGGGCTATGGTAATTCTGAGCTGGAGGAGAGTCCAAGGGAGGGGGCAAGCAGGGGCCAAAGCTATTTCAATGACAGAAGAAAAGCCAGGCTCCCAGTATCTGGACGAGTCAAGGAAGGGACAGGCCCCACAGATGGATAAACGGAGCTGCACGAGGCAGACGGCTCAGCCTCACAACAATACATCATCTCTGCCCGGCGCGGTGGGCTCTAAGGTCTGCCGAGGGGCCGCTGCGAAGGCAGGGGCTGGGCTTGCAGCCTGGGGTCTCTCCCTGGCACATAACACAGGAGAGCTGAGACAGCCTACGGAGCAGGGAAGAAACATCGAGGACACACGTGACATCCCCAACCTCTGCACGTGCCACAGGCAGCAGTCCAAGGGCCCAGAGGAGAGGTGACATCCCACACCCCACCCCCATCCCACCACAGCTGGGACCTTTTCCCTTCGTCTCTTCTATGGTGGGAGTCCGTGAGGCTTCCCCTCGCGTCTGGCCCTTGGTGCCCGGGGGCACACCTAGCAGCTCTGCCTGCACCAGGCACGTCCTCATCCTCGTTCAGGACAGAACAATTCCTTCTGCCAGGAATAGGTCAACAGGTAGCGCGTTCATTGAGAGCGGGCACAGCGTGGCCTTCCCAGCGTCCCCACGGGCCAGAGCACTGAGCACGCTTGACAAGAAGGTCAGGATCCATGTGGAAAGCTCGGGGCAATATTTCCAGCTGCTTCTCATGTGCAGAAAGCCAGGCAACACACGTCCTTACTCTTGCTGCCAGCCAAGCCGTGCACTCGGACTATTAGCCTCCCCCTGCAAAATCAGGCGGCGGGCACACAGGCACCCTTGCCATCCATCCTTTCACTGTTTTGGAAATTCACCGTTAAACTGTGACTTTGCAGTGAGAGTCCATAAGGACAGTGATGAGACAAGCACTGGATGTCCCCATGTGACAGGAGGGCTGGTGCCTGCCCCCCCCATTACCACCAGCACAGAGGCACGGCCAAGGGGAGGGCAGCCCGTGCCCCCCACAGCCCCGCCAGGCTGCGGTGCCCACGGGGACACTCACACCACTCGCCCGTCCTCCTTCCTCCAGCGCTCCTAGCTGGGTGAGCTGGACCAGCCTCCTCCCCCCCCCAGCTCCTCCAGTACTATCTATTCCAGCAGACTTTGCACCATCCAGCAGGACAGAGCAGGAGGGACAGGACACCCTGGGGGTGGGAAGGAGACCCTGGGGGTGGAGGTGGAGTGGAGCTGATGGATAGGATCGCTCACATGGCACGAGGCTGCTGCAGCCTGGGTCTCAGCATCCCACCGGTGCCAGGCCAGTTCAAGGGCTAAAACAAGCGTTGTGCCTGCAAATTAACTTCTCCCTCACTCCCTCCAAACCGGCAGCTTTCTGACGTGCCCCAAGCCCAGGGCCTCATCCCACCCACCAGGCTGGGGACTGCAAACCCAAGCAAAGTGCAGCTGAGGTTTGGGTCAGCTCAGCAGCTCTGCCCTGGAATGTGGGCTTTGCAACAAACAATTATGCTAATTGCCAGTGACAATAACAGGCAGAAAATGTTTGTGTCATGGCAACACAGGAAACAAACTCCACGCAGAGCCTGTGTCCTTCAGCCGTTCGTGCCAGCGCAGCTCACGCTGGCTGATGCCCCCGACTTGTGTAACTGCTGGGGCAGACTGGTCTCTGCTGTGCGCCCACCAGCTCAGGAGCCAAACCGGCGTGGGTTGCATGATCCCAGGGCTGCCCTGACCTGAAGACAGCGGTTACGGTTACACATGGGGTGGTCTTCACGTGGGCAGGGATCCCTGCGGTGCTCAGCCCCTCGGAAGGGCCATAGTCAGAGCTAATCCTCTCGTCCCTCTGAAGCGGGGATGCGCTAGGGGACTTCACAGGGAGCAGCTACTTAGCAAAGTCCACTGGGGGTTATTGGCCACCCGATGCTCACAGGCATCCCTCCAGCCCCTGGCACACCTCCCAGCCTGAGCACCAGAGGTGGGTCATGTCCCATCCAGCTCAGACCTTGCAAAAGTCATGACACCCCGTTCCCTGTTATTTGCAGCCAGATCTCTTACAACCGGAGGGTGGGAGACCCAGCACTGCTGGACACCAGCGCACAGGCTCGTCACTTCTGTGCCCCTGCCGTTTGCCACCCGCTCTGCTCCCCTTTCTCCTCACTCACACCTGTAGAGGAACGAAGCTGGGTTAATTAGCATTGATTATATACAGCTGTGGGCTGGCTTCAGGGGTGGAGGGTTGGCTGATGTAGATAAGGTGCAGCTGTGGCTGGTTCTGGTAAGGGTCTGAGAGCCAGTGAAGAGGGGCAGGAGAGGAAGATGCAAGAGAAGACAAAATGTGTGCCTGGGATGAGGTGAGGAGAAGGCAGCAGAGGGACTGCATGAAGAGTGTGCTGGTATGAGATGGTAAAAGACCTTGTTGTAGCTTTATAGTCTGGAGAGTGCTGCAACACACCCCCACCCTTTCACACAGCTCAGCCGACGCTGATGATACTTCCCTCCGATTCCCATCAGAAAAAAGGAAGATGTACCTGGACCGAGGCCGGGGAAATAGAACTTCAGCTCCACGGGGCAGCGATTCAGCAGCGTACAGCCAAGGTTATCATTGAAGCTCACGCAGTTTGGGTGCTGGCATCTGCTCGTGAATGCCAAATCACACAGCATCAACTCACGAGTCAGGGGGAGGGCAAACCTGGCCCGAGACCCGCACCCCTCCTGCCCTCAGCTGCCTGCTGCGCCCCACAACACAGCTCTGCGGGGCTCACGCACCCGGAGGAACGGCCGCCTTCCTTCCCCTTGGCCGTCAGCATCTTCTTTGCCATGCTCCAAGTGCACTTAGATCTGTGCAGTCAGCTAAAGGTGAGCAAGCTGGAGTCTGGTCACCGAGGGCATGCTCTGAAGGCAAGGACGTTGTGTAAGAGCGAATGGATGGTGTGATGTGACCTGCAGCATCTTTACTGCCACAACGATGCAAGAGAAGGAGGCAGCACAGGTTGGCTCTAAGATCCCAGGCTGGCAGGCAGCAAAGGTGGTGTCCCCCATCTTGTTTGAGCTCCAGAGTCACAGACACCAAATATTTTCATTTTACTCCATTTTCCATTTAATTTGTGAAAAGTTGGACAAGTAGCTCTGCAGCCTGCTGCTGTTAACTGACACCAACTCCTGCAGCCCTGGGGAGTTTCCATGGAGCAGGTGAAGTTAGTGCTCGGCCAAATGTTTAGCGAAGGGAGGAATAATGACTCAGATGCACTTGCAGGCTCATCTGTCTGGCTTTGATGCCAGGTGAAGGAACAATTGATACACCAGTCTGTTAGCGAGGAATTAAAATAGAACAATATAATTAAGACCAATTACACGGTTTTATGGAAGCGGATTTTGTCAGACTAGCGCGGTGCTTCCTGAGGAAATTAAAAGATTGGGTGATAATGGAAAAGTGCTTCTAGGTGAATTTCTGAGAGGTGTCTGAGTTGGTGCCACAAAACGTCTCTCAGGGATCAAGCGCACACAGTGAATCATAGAGTCATAGAATGGGTGATCTCAAAACCAGGAGTAACCACTTTGCTATTTTCCTGGCCAGGTCTCAGCTTTTCACACTTGTTACCTGTTTATTGGAAAAAAATAAAATCTGGAGCACTTTCCAGGAGAAGCGTAAGGCTCTGCATGCAGCGTTGATGTTGAGCCTCCTCAGAGGCCGGGACAAAAAGCCCCACGTTGGGTTCCTCGGTGCCACTCACATCCGCAGGGATGCAGGGAGAGAAGCCACGCTCTGGGCTGGCAGGAGGCACAGAGCAGTGAACCTTTTATGCGGACACAAGCCGGATTCTCGCTGTGGCACCTGAGAAAAGTTCACCGAGCTGTGAGTGAGGAGCATAGCTGGATGTCTGGGAGAAAAACCCCAGATCAGGATGGAATACTGCTTGGACCCTGGCCTGTGTTGGCCTGGGCTGCAGCCACAGTATGTAACCTCCTTGGGGACAGTGGGACCAACCCCAAGGAGTGCATTGGGGACACACACGACGCGTTCAGCAGCGGCTCAGTGACTCTGGGGTGGCCCCTGGGCGCTTCGGGCAGATCTCAGCGAGGCTCGGAGGCTGCCGGCGGGGATGGAGTGGGAGGATCTAGCATTCCTCAGTTTATTCAGATGTTAGCTCATGCATATAATGCTTTTGCTCGTTGTCCTGGGGTCTATCAAGGCACGCCGCCGCTGTATAACATTTGCAGATAGGGCAATAAGCAACCGACAGACACGAGTCGGGCAGCAGCACGCACCGGTTGAGTACGCTCAGGAGAAAGTAAGAGGAGCGTGGAGCAGCAGCGACGTGGCACACGGCCTGGTGTCCCTCTGCATGCAGCCAGTGTGTCCCCCAGCAGCCACCGTGAGCGCAGGCGCAGCAAGGTCCAGTTTGGGTCCTGGCAGGGGCTGATGGCATGCAGGGGACCCTTGCATGGGTGCTGAGAAGACAGGCTCAGCCTGGGAGGTTGTTTATCCTCCAGGCACAGTCTTCTGTTGCACCAGCCTCCACTTCCCTCCCTTGGCCTGCCTGCCCCACAGAGAGCAGTAGGGTTGGCTCCACGGTCCCCCCAGCGAGGCTGACCCCAAACCTGGCCCAATCTCCGCACCACGGCTGCTCCTGAAATCTCCTGGGTGAAAGGCCTCTGAGGCTACATGGAAGACACGGGCCGTGTGCCACGGTGAAGGTACATGGCACTGTGCAGGTCACTAAGTGTTAGCTGGGGGGAAGCTCCGGGGGTCCCTAGTCCAACCTCCCATCTGAACAGAAGTATTGCCAATGACAGAGGGTGTCACCCATGGCTTTGTCTCACAAAATATTTAGAAGCCTTTGAAAATCTGCTGCAGCAGAAGCCTAGCAATAAAGCAGTAAATGGCAAGACAGAAAGCATCAGAGATGATGGTTAGGGGAACAGTTCCTGGAGCAGCTTCCCCTTCACTCCTGGGCTGTAACACCCTGTCGCAGGCGGGACTGGAGATGGGCATGGTGCCTCATGGTGCTGGAGATGTCTCTGGGCAGTAAGGCAGGGCTTTGCTCTGTTAGCGCTGTGCAGTCACTCTGGACAGTCTTAGAGCCCATGGTCTGGCTCCTTGGTGAGGTACACACGTATCTGGACAGATGAGGAGCCCACAGAAACCACAGGACGGTGCTGATGTACTGATAGGTGGTGAGCTCAGCCTTAGGCACGCTCAGGGTTTTCGCTGGCAGCAGGACAAAGCAGAGCGTGAATGGTAGATTTGGCAGAGGTAACAGGATTTGCTGTTCTGGTGTTTACCTCCCAGCATGGAGAACAGTAGAAAGCCCAAAGCCCTGTAGGCAAGCGGAGGAGGAAACCAGTGCATAAATGACTAGCGGTGGGAGCGGACTCTCTGCTAGGCAGGTGTGAGGGGGACAGTCCATGGGACTTGGAGGTGAGGGCAAGTGCCATGTAGCTGGCAGAGCAGGGGTAGGGGTGTGGGGAGGGACGTGAAAGAGGGATTACACAGGAAAGCAGCAAGACAGCATGGTCCTTCAAGCAGAGACCTGAGCAGCTGGTAGAGTGATGCTGGTCAGATGCAGCAGCTGTAACCCAGGCACGTGACAGGAGGACACAGGCAAGCGTGCTGCCGGTGTGCAGGCGGGAGCAGAAAGGCTGCACCATCGAGATATTAGACACAAAGAACTGCAAATAAGGTACTGCCTGGATACAGGGACTCGGGAGGGCTGGCCCAGCCCTGGCTTCCAGCATAAACCAAGTAGGACAGAGTTGGTCCCAGTGACTGAGGGTACCCGGGATGGTGAACGTTAAGAGCTCTGAGCAGCGTTTGGCTTGAGCCGGCAGCTGATTGTCCTAATTCCCTGGTCAGGGCCATTGGGATAGATCCAGTTTCCTCCGAGTGAGAGAAGGATATCAGCACATTGCATCCCCGTTAATTGCTCACAGCTAACGAGCTTTATGGGGTGAGAGCACGAGGTCCAGCTACTCAGAGGTCCCTCTCGCATCCAGATCTGGAGCATCAAGGGAGCAGAAGGGAAGAGAAGAAAAGCAAGAGGAGGCTGATGCCAGCTGCTGTCCACTGCCCAGCCAGCAGGAACTGGAGCAAGAGCAGCACCATCCAGAGGGTGCATCTTGAGTTCTCCTGAACCGCTTTAGGGCAGTGCCCTGCCACCCGTCGCTGCCGTGCGCACGTGCCAGCCACACCGAGGCAGCGAGGACTGCACCCTCCTGCACCCCACCACCTTCCCCCCTCCCTGGTCCAGATGCTGGAGTACAGCCGGCCGCACAAGCCACTCGAGGCAGGCTGCAGGGCTGTGCTCCTGCGCCCAGGAAGGCGCCTGCTCCTGCTGGCCTGGGCACCCGGCAGCTCGGACACAGCCCGTGGGGCCAGGCGGCAGCTGAGGTGCTGCTGAAGTCTGGGCTGCGCAGGGAGAGGGGCTCTGTGCACGCACACCTCTAGAGCCAGAGAGTGATGCTCCCTTTCTGGCAGTGGCAGAAGGGATGTTGTGAGCTACAGGCTAATTTCACAGCAGGAAACAGCAAGTCCCTGTCCCCCCCAAAAAAAAGAGGAGAAAACACCAGGAAAGAAGGCAGCTGGGAGGGACTGAAGAAACCCTTGCTTCACCTCAAAATTTGGTGTTCATAACATCAGCTGAGCGTGAAACATTGCTAAAACCCCAGGGAATCCCAAACACCTTTGGGGTTTTCCCTTGCCAGGAGTTAGAAGTGATTGCCAGGGCAGAAACAGTGTGGCAAAGGCTGGCAGCCCAGACTGAGAATGCTGCTTTCACTTCCAGATCTTGCCGAGTGCCACATCCTCTAGTAATCTAGAGCCTGCACAAGCAGACACTTCTTCCTGGGGTTTCCAGCCAGCAAAGGTAGGAGGGGACAGACCAGGCAAGTGGAATTTCTCCTGTTACACCCTGTGTCGTGTAATCAGAGTTTCTTCTTGCACCGACAAAGAGATGCGACTCTCAGTAGCGCTTTCGGCAGGGATCAGCAGCCACGTTGCTCGCAGCACGCGATTTTTGCCCCTTGGAGCTACGGCCGTAGCCCTGACCCTGCACAGATGCACATCCTTGCATTCACCTTGCTGTGCTGGGGGATGGGGCTGCTCCACAAAGCCCACCACCCGCAGCATCCCTTAGAGGCAGCACCCAGATTTCTGTCTCTGTGGCACCTGGAGTGGCTTTCAGCCGCTTCCCAGAGGAAGGAGGACGGGGGGTTGTTCACTGGAAGATATTACGCAGGACTCTTTATAGTCCATTTAAGTCACTTCTCATTACAGTATATTTATAGAATTATATGCTCACCACCGGATCTCTACATTCCAAAGGCACTGCAGAAATGGCACTCGGCTCATCCAGTAGCCAGGGCAATGTGTGACCCAGGCCACCCTTGCTGTGGTACCCGAGCGAGCATGCTCCAGGGAAGAACTTCAGCAGCCCAAGGGGAGTGGGGGGATGCATGGCAGCATCTTCGCCTGTGACACCTCTCAGGATTGCATGTGACCATGCTGTACCCAAAATAGCTGGGGAGATGCAAACAATACACCTGCAAGGATCGGGGTTTGATTCTTCTCTTGTTCTGCTCTGGCACAAGCCAGCAGTACCACAAGCACCCGACCGCAGCAGCGCAACTGGAGGCTGCAAGGCACAGTCCTGGCTGCGGGCAGCTGTGGGAACGGAGTTGTCAGCTTTCACTTGGCCCTAAACGTGATGATTGAACATACCCCACCTCACAGATCACCTCCATCCTCCACAGACCTGCAGCAGCAGAACGCTGTTCAACCCCCATGCCCAGCAGCCCAGCAGAGCACACAAACCAGGGGCACCGTGAACAGACTCTTTCCCACCTCAAAGCCTTCAGCACCTTCTGGAAATACCATTTTTTTTCCCCTGGGCCTTCCCTGAGAGCTTTGTTCTTGGGGCACAGCTCTAGCATCGCCTCCAGTGTCATGGTCTTAAGCAATCAGCTGGTTGTTCCCTCCTGGGAGCAGGTCCCTAACGCAGGGTGTCTGTGTAGGCGGTTACACACGCGTGCACTCGCACATACACGTGTGAGCATACACACACGCTTGTACCAAGCCAGCAAAAACTCACGCCATGGACCTGCCAGCTGAAACACCAGCAAAGCAGAGCTCAGGATCACTTCTCAGCTGCAGGGCTGTATCAACTCTCAGAGAGTTACTTTTAGTACTTACAACCACATAAGTAAAAGCCTTGAACTGGAAATGCAAATAGACATAATTTATATTTAATAAGGCAGTTAATGTACTGTGCGTCCAGTAAAGTACCATCCAGCTCCTATCACCCATTTATTGAGGTCACTCCACATAATAAATTCCAAATGAGTAGTAATGGCTGTATTTGGAATTATATTAATAACTGCATGCACATTTGAAGCCAGAGAGACGAGCGTATAGCAAGTGCTGCACTCGCTGTGCAGGCATAGCAGCAGGTAGGTCCATGAGTATTTTGGAAATTTTATGTAACTGCCATCAGCTCCAACATAACGAATTAATTGACCGCCCTTGCACCCTGGCAGAGGGGACCTGCTTTCAGGTGCTGAGACAACCGACATCATGTGCAAGTGACTGATGTAAAGGAAAGATTTAAAGAGAAATATTTTCTGTGGGTGTTTCAAAGTCTCCTACCCAGGTCTGGGTAGGACACTTGCACCTGAATACATCTGTGCAGGCATCTGGCTTCTTAGATTGTTCACAGTTTGGAGGAGAAAACCTGTAATTTCAGATACCCTGGAAGCAAAAATGTTTGAGGAAACCACTGTTACATTAAGTCCTATGGGGAGGCAGGAAATACCGAATTAAAACTGAAAAGAAAGGTTTATTCTGAGCACTACAAGAAGCTTAGAAATAAAATGGATATTCATTTGAAAAGAAAGCACAATACAGTAGGTGTAATTTATTGAATTATTTATTTCAATAATGCATTTAATTTTCAGTACTTAAGTAAATACATTTCGGGGAGAAGTGCCAGATGAAAAGTCTCGATTCCTTTCAAGATCTTCATTTTTCTCTAGCTCAGTGATTTGCTGTCATAGATGTGGACTAAGCCTACATCGCTTCTTTTTGTAATGAAATAGGATTTCATCCCAACCATTTGTGTCATCGTCTCCTGTGCCTTTGTCCACAGCTGGCAGCTCCTTCAGACACCCACCGTGCAATTCACACATGCACGGGAAGACACTTGCACGGCTGTGCATGCTCACGCGCACTCATGCAAAGCCAAAAAGTAGGGGAGAGCCTCAGTCTGAGCAGCCATGAGGTCAGGAATATTTTAGGAATGCTGACAGTTGTCTTCTAGCTTTATTGATGGCTACGTGGGGTCTGAAAAGCCCGAGTCACCCAGCTGATCAGCTTTGGGCTTTTAACCCAGGGCACCTAAAGGGCTTCAGAGCATCCCAGAGTTGGTAGAAAGGTTGTCTGCAGGTCTTTAGTCCAACCTGCCAACACCACGGCTCAGCCTGGTCATGTCTTTAGCAGCCCAGGAACCCAGCCTGAAGGCACCTTCAGCCTGTGCCCAGCTCACCCCTGCCCCACACACCACCCCCACACAGGACGGGCTGCACAGCCAGGACCTGGTGCTCACCCGCTGCCCTCGGGCTGGGCGCGAAGGACGGGACAGGGTCCAGCTCTGCAGTTTCTAAAGGGTTAATAAAGCAGGGAGCACAGCCAGTGTTCTGCTGGGCTGGGATTTCCCCAGGCCCCTCACCCACCTCTGGCCCTTCACCTGGATCCTCACCCCATCCCTCGCCTGGATCCTCACCCCATCCCTCGGAACTGGCTCCCCTGGGGGAATCGGGAGCCAACCGGGTGGGCTACAGCCATCAAGTGTTTGCCTGGGCAAACCGGAGGCACCCTCCTACCCAGAGCAAACCCCTTGCATCCCCCCTGCACCCCCCTTCCTCAGCCCCTGCTCAAGCCCTGGTAGCCCCACTGGTAGCTGAGCCCTGCAAGGGCTGCTGGGCTGGGGGGCGGCGATGCAAGGGCCCCAGCCCCACAGGGATGGTCTCTGCTAGCGTCAGATAGCAGATAGCAGTACAGAAGGCAAGATCCTTTCTCCCTGCTCTCAGTCTCCCTCTCAGTTTCTTATAAGCACAAAACTGGCGCAACAACAAAAAACAAAAAACAAAAATAAAAGAAAAAAACACACACACAAAAAAACGAAACCCCCCAAAACAAAAACAAAAAAACACACACAAAAAAAAAAAAAAAGAAGAAAGGGAGGGAGAGGAAAGAAAAGAAAGGGGCGACTTCCAGCCAGGCAGTAAACCATCTGTCTCCTGATGGCTCATGTGACACTGACAGACGTCCACTGCGAGCCAGAGCCACAGGCACGGCAGCCCGCGATCCCCATCACAGTGGGCAAGGGAGCACCCCTTCCCCAGCCTCCGCGCTCTCCCAAACCCATCAACATTTTTTGAGCCAGGAGGAAACCAAAAAGCAAACCCCAGGCTGATCCGTGCCGCCCTTCCCAGGGGTGGTGGCGGAGGCAGTGGCGGACTTTGGAGCAGGGTGTCTGTGACTCTTCACCAGGCTGGGATCCCCTCGGACCCACCTGTTTCCCTCGCAGAAGCGGCTCCCGGAAAACAAAGGAGCTGAACAGCAGGCAGCCCCCCCACCCCCACGCAACCCAACTGCTTCATTGCCTCTGGGGAAAGAGCCCCGCTGACCCCGGGACCCCCGGCTGGAAGAGCTGGACGCAGGGCCGGTGACGGGACAGACGTGCTGCCGGGGCTCGGTGACCGGCTGCGCTGGCCCTGCGGGCGCTGCCATGAAGAGGGAAGCTGCAGCTCCCGTTTCCTGGGAGCACAGATGTCTCTAGATGACACAGCCACTTCCCAGAAAGAGATATGCCCTGGTTCGGTCCCAGGGGACATGCCAAGGAAGTCCCTGCGCAGTGGGTGGAAGAGGAGAAGCCTCAGATGGTCACGACGCCCCTGGGTTCCCAGCAGTGGGTGGTCTCAGGGGAGCGGGACTTTGCTGGGCGCTGGGACGTGCAACCTTCTTGCCCCGCATCCCAGTCATTTGTGGCTTAGCAGAGCGACACAGAGCCGGGGAAGCTCAAGGTGAGGCCGCCTTGTGCGGGCGAAGGAGCTCAGTGGTCCTGGGCGGGCTGGGCAGGAGGCCCAGCAGCTGCACGGAGGCACGACCACCCCTGCGGCAGCCCTCCCAAGGCTGGACCACCACCAGGAGCCAGCAGAGCAGGCCAGCACGCACGGCCTTCCCCACGAGCCTCTCCTCATTCCCAGCCTCACCGTCCGGGCCACTGCTCAGCACCCAGTACGTGGCAGGACCTCACCAGCTTGGCCAACTTGTAGCCAAGTTGGTCTTCTCCTAAACCTGCCTCCTGGGAAGAGTTGCAGAAGGAGTCGCCAGCCGGACCCAGAGCTGGGGGGACGACATGAGGGAGCGCAGGAGACCGGCTCCCACTGCCTCCCAGCGACCTGCAGGACGATGCTACGAGGCTCCCCAACGCCCTCGAACCCTTCCCCCGCAGCCACACCATCCACCAGTACCCGGGAACGGCTGGGCGCCCTGTCAGGTCCTGGGCACCTTCCCGAGGGGAGCTGGAAGCCCAGGGTGGCAGGGGGTGGGCAGCTCCCACCAGCCGAGCTGCGAAGCGTCAGGTCCCTTTTGGTGCTGGCGCCTTCTGGAACAGCCCGAAAGTCACTTCGTGGCTCAGCACGGTACAGGAGGGAGATGCTGCTGCCAGCGCTGAGCACCCCCCGACCCCTGCTTCATCTGCTGAGCACCCCCCGACCCCTGCTTCATCTGCTGAGCACCCCCTGTTCCCTGCTTCATCGGCTGAGCACCCCCTGTCCCCTGCTTCATCGGCTGAGCATCCCCCGACCCCTGCTTCATCTGCTGAGCACCACCCGACCCCTGCTTCATCGGCTGAGCACCACCCGACCGACCCCTGCTTCATCGGCTGAGCACCCCCTGTACCCTGCTTCATCGGCTGAGCACCACCCGACCCCTGCTTAATCGGCTGAGCACCACCCCGCCCCCGGCTTGATCGGC
>JAVJGJ010000037.1:118295701-118309817 GCA_035590215.1 Microhierax caerulescens | reverse complement strand
GGGCTCGCAGCCCACCTGCCGGCCGGGGCGCGGTAGGCGCGGCGGCCGCCGGGATGCGGCGTTCCTGCCGCCCGTACCGGCGCCGGCTGCCCGCTGGGGAGGCGGGGGCCGGGGGAGCCGCTGCCGCGGAGGTTCCGCAGGGCTGGTGTTCAGTCGCCCCCTCTCCCTGCACCCGGGGGCCGCCTTGCTGTTCGGCGGCTGCCGCCAGGCCGGTGCTGGTGCAGTTCTTGGTCGTATGGTTGACGTTAGAGAAGTTACCGGTTCGTAAGCTAATCTTTGAAATGCTAGTATTGATCGCTGAAATGCTGCTTACTGAGTCATTTCCAAAAGAGCCTTTGATACAGCCCCTTCCGAGGGATACTGCCCTTGCTAAAGAACCCATCAATTGTCCGAGTGTCCGTGCAGTTTTTTAGGGGCGAGGTCAGTTGAAGATGGTTCCTCTGAAAGTTGGTGACCTCCAGTTCCATTATACAAAACTACTAACACTGCTAGATTTTGCTCAGTCTCATTCATTTCCTCTTGGTGTAGGCTAGTTGAATTGCTTCTAAGTTCACCAAATAACATGGGTCATCTGGGATTTTTCTTTTTTTTTACTTTTTTTTTTTTTTTTTTTTTTTCTTTACACCCCACCTCCCTTCCATGGGATTTCTGTGAGCCTCCCCTTGTAAGTAGTTCAGTTTCTTTTTCTCACAGGACAAGATTCCAGTGTCTCGTGACCAACAGCCCTCCTATCTCAGTGCAATGCTTACCTCAAATGAAACAAATAGCCTTACAGTTTTGTCAAGGTGGGTGGGAACACACAGAACATCTGACTTAATGTTACAGTAATTAACTTTATTACCCATTTTATAAAAGCTTTCCATTCAGGCCTAGGAGGAAGAGATGTGGAAGCCTTAAGCCTATCCTCATTTCTCTTTTCATTCCCTAGATGGAAAACAGCAAGCAAGCAGTGGACACTGCTGACTATTGTTCGCTCCTTTTGGGAAACTCTGTAGAGTTAGCATTTCACACAAAATGTACAGAAAATTGGTGACTTGAGCTGGTAAAACTATTGCTTGCAAGACTGTTATGTTACCTAAGCATCTAGAGCGGATCCTTAAACGTTTTAAGTAATCTTAAGTGAAAAACAGTATATGGAAGGCTTTACAGCCTAAAATTGAAAGGGATTGGAGACTGGAAGTTGTTGACCAAGGGCCTCTTTATGTTGGTATGTGTACCCACAATCCAAACAATAAAGGTAAAGAGCTCCAGCTTTTTCCCTTTGGCCTCCCAGACACTTTGCTCTCATTTTGTGTAGGCTCTGTGTGTTGCTGTTGGCTGAGATAAACTAACTAAGCATAGTGAACTGCTGAGCCTAGCTCAGACCAGGACAAAAAGCAGGATCCCTGGCATGGAAATGGGACTTGCCCAAGAATCTCCTCCAATGGAGGGGAAAAAAAAATACATCACAGAGTATCTAGACCTTATAGCACAGATGCCATTTGTGAAGTCCTTGATACCCACACCCAGAGTATGGTCTGTGTGCAGTTTGCCAGCTTAACTTGACTATGAATTTTTCTGACCTTCCAGTGGTGGACAGCTGTGAAACATATGCAGTCTTTTCTTGCTAGAAGCCATGTTCAGCGCAGTGTATAAGGAGTTAATAACTCCTCATTGTATGAGCTAATAGAAGTCTAGAATACTCAGAATATGCTCGCTGGATACAAAAGCCAGAATACTTGTCTGATTACTGATTAAATCATATTGCAGCTTTAGCTGAGCTGCCATTGTTATAAGCCATTGGACATAACTTCAGAAGAAGTGGCCATTGTAGGAATCTGACATTTCCACAGCAACATATTTAACCAGCTGAAGTGGCTTGTTCCAGACTGGAAGCAGAAATTAGACCAGTAGGGTGTCGCTAACTTGGAAGTAGCTCTTGTTACTGGGTAACAATGCATGGGGCATTTCAACTCAATTCAGCTGCCTATGGAACTATATTAAGTTGATTTTCCTTGGTCTTGCCTCTCTCAATGCTTGATGGGATGGCATATGATTTCATGATCGATAACTCTTCTCCCTACAACATGATTTCAAATTGATGCAAGCTGACCCTGAAGTGCACCATTTCTATCTGCTGTTCTTGAAAGATTTTTTTGTGGCTGTATCACAAAAGATTTAGGTTATCATGAGCAGTAAACTCTGATTTTTAATTTTTTTTTAACTGATGGCAACCCTTGGCTTTTTCTTATTTTTTTTTTTAACAGAGCACTTATAATTTAAGTAACTGTAGGATATATGAAAGTGCCAACACAGTGTAGTGAAGTTGTTTTACAGCAGCAATAGCCTATGATACAGAAATAGTAAGGATGGTAGAAACAAACAGCTATGTTAGTTGGTCTAAAAGGATTGGGGAAGAGAGGCGTGCAAACCTTTAGCTCCACGTGCTTGTTGTCAGGGTATGTATGCCTTACCACACTGAAAGTTAGTCTGTTAGGCTGGATCATGTCTAAATGGGGATGTTTCAAATGCACTTTGAAGCAAAAAATGTAAGCATTGCTTTATCAGCTTAAGTCAAACATTGAGAGAAATCCTTTGGGGAAAGCTACAAGATTACATTCAAGAAGGAATAAAATACACTAAAGTTTGTCATACTAACTCATCTTGTGATCTCTTTATCTTCAGCTGCTCAAATAAAGAACTTGATGAGCCAGCTGGGAACCAAGCAGGATTCCAGCAAGCTTCAGGAGAACTTGTAAGTATTAAATGAGCTAACATTTATATAGGTCCTCCTTGACTTCTATCTGTATTCTTAGAGGAACTGGGTTACTTGATTTGGGGAGATACTTTATTAGATAAATTTAATACGATCCTACAAACCAAAAATGGCTAGATGTGTTAAGTAGTTTACTGGATGAATTAAGGTGGTGTTTCTGCAGGACTTTGGAGAAGCCACCAAAATTGCTCAATAGGAATGGTTATAAATGGTATAGTTTATTTTAAAAGGGTAGTTGTACATCAGCCATGCGTTAGCTGTACTCTGAGGACTAGCCATAGTAGCTGCACTTGTGGTTTAGGAGAAATGAATGCCATACTAGGTACTCTGTCGTCACATAAGAGCAATAAGGGAAAACAGCAAGGAAGACCCATGATTAATGAAAAAGTAGCATGTATGATGGATTTAGGTGCTCAAAAGATTAGCAATCTTACCTGGCAGCCAAAATGCCACATCTTATTTCAGAAGAATAACGTGCCAGTGGAGACAATATAGAAGACATTTAAACAGCCATAGTCCAAACTGATTCCTAGAGAGACTGAACTGCCTGCATGTCTGTGCGTCTTTTACAAACTTGTAAGGCATAAACAGCAGGTTAGGAGAAGAGCAATTTCTGGAGTCATAAAAGAAAACCTGAAAGTAAGTTCTCCCATTATCTCTTCATGTGACTGTACCTCGAACCTCTGAATACGCAACTTCCCCACTTTTTTATGGGATAAGTTAATAACTTATGATAGCTACATATGCTACACTTGAAGGATGAGATCTAAGCCCAGTTGGGAGAGAAAGGTATTTGTTTGCCTGAGCTGTTCAGTTGACTTGATCTGTATGTAACTGGTAGATTAACAAGCTCATCACTGGTGACCAAGCATGTCTTTCTGTTTAATTTCATTGTAGAAATAGCCCTCGTCTTTCAGGTGAGAGTGGTTGCACTCCAGTTGCCATACAAATTTAATTCAAAAATGCATTGGTGGTTTAGTCAGCTCACATATTGCAAGTCAACTTACACAGTAATGCAGCCTGAATATTTCAATTTTTTTATCTGTTGGGTTGAAGAAGTGACTTGCACTTAAGCATTATCCATTGAATGCCAAAAAAATTGGTTCTTGGTTTAATATTTTGTGTCTTCCTAGCTTACAGCATTAATTTTTGTGCGTATGGCTGCCAAAAAAATTTGCAGTTTGTTCTCTGTGAAGCACTAGCATTCTTTTAAATAAACTGCATCTTTGATGTACAAGATGATGTCTTTACATTAAGTTCAATGTAACTGATGTCTTTCTGTATTGTGGTACAAATGAAGGTGCTGGCGCACTAAATCCTTTGCAACAATAGCTTTGAATTGCAACATTGCTGGAAAGCATGAAGGCTCAAGGGAAAGCCTTGCATTGCCCACAGTAGAAGCTAGATAATTTGTCTTTCTGACCATTAATTTTCACCGAAATGTAAGAATTTAATATCTCTGAGTCTCTGTACTTTTATCAAATGTACATTTAACCAATGCAGTCAGTGGTTGTCAAGGCAACATTTAGTTACCAATTGGTAGCACAAGGAATTCACCCTGAAGGAGTGATTATGTTCATTAAATAAAGTTGTCTTTCCCTTGAATTTCTCTCTCTTATGTCATTGGAGAAAACCATATTTTTAAAACTACTGAATCATACTAGTGAGCAGGGAATGCAGAACTTTGAATCTTTTTTAAAAACGCAGTCCAGAGTCAAGTTGCTGGTAAGAGCTAGAAGTCCATCTCTGTTCCATTACGGTGAAAGAAAAAAAACAGCCACCATAAAGATGTGTTATCTTAGAACCCCAACTTGGTTATTATTTTGGAAACTGAAATGCTTGGAAACAAGAAGCTTGTGCAACTGCTTTTGAACCTTTATTTCAGACAACAGCTACAGCATTCTGCAAACCGCCTTGCCAAAGAGACCAATGAATATCTAAAGGAGTTGGGATCTCTGCCACTTCCTCTGTCTGCTTCTGAACAGGTATGCACACAGGATTTGTCTGGAAGTATTTTTAAATCACTCGTTTTGTGAAACTAGACTACAGCCTCGCAAGGTTTAAGTTGGCACAGGTGAAGACAGCAGCCTTCTGCAATGAAGAATGTTGTTGAGGTAGGGAAGCGCATTAAGCTGGCTACGTGCTGGCTGCTTGTATGACACTGGGCAAACGATGTTTCCCAGTGGCAACAGGTGTAACTCCCATGACAGTAAGAAGCCATAAGTTTGGGGAGAGCCGAGTGTGCAGTGCTGTTTTTCTGAGTAAATTTCTGAAAAATAATACTGTTTACAAAGTGCTTGGTGATGCGAGGCAGCATTCTAGGATAAGAACGCGTACCAAACTGCATGTCAGTATGAAATCCGATCATACCATAAAAGCTTTCCCTTGCATGTGGTTTATTAGCAGGGGGGGAAACGCTCGCATTTGAATAAAGCAAAATGTAGTGAGGCAATGATTATGACTTTATCTCTTGTCAAATATTCCTTTGAGTTCCCCCTCCCTATGGGACAGACAGTCCTCTGCTGTTAAATCTTCTGCTTTAAATCACTACCACATTATTGATATATCTGCATTTGTGAGACTGTTGCGGGATGATCGGTGGATATGGGTCAGCAGATGTCTTAGTCTAATTCTTTATTTAAAGGTTTGTATGCCAGTAGTAAGCATGGCCATGCTTTGCTTGTTTATTCAGCAAATATTTTTCAATTAATCTCCCTCTGGTGAACAAAATCCTGTCATGTGCAAGTCACCGAATGCAGCAGTGACTTTTGAAGCCTAGTGAAGCCTGTTGGAGCAGTCCAGTCAAAATCTGCAGGAGCTGGCATCAGCATACTGAGGACCTCCTTCCAGCTCAGATGGAAGCTACAGTGTACTATGAGGTCGCTGTAGTGGCTTATTATAGAAAAAATTAATTGAAAACATTTATTTCCTCAAAATGGCTGTTGAATTGATACAGACTCATTGAAGGATTATAATACTGGAAAGCCTGCAGTTTGAGACAGCTGTGTGAAATCTCTCTAATGAAAAACATAAGAATTGATGAGAGTATTGAGAGTATTTGGTATAAGCTTTTTCACAGCTTCTTGTTTCCCATAACTGGGGCTTCACAACACTCGAAGGAGACATTTCGTGGAGGCCAAATAAGTTGATACTGTAAAATGAGGATGAAAAGGAGTATTAACAACTAATGTATTTGGAGAAAAGATAAACTGAAATGGCTATCAGGACTAAGGATATTCTCTAATCAAATAACAGCAGGCTTGCAGTGTGGCATGTCTGGGAGAGACAGCTTTTGAAACTGGAATAATGGGTGTTGTCATTAGTTCTGCAAGTGCAGAGCTTCCTGTATTTGTAAGAAAGTTAAGGAGGTTGTCTTATCAGGACAACAGAAAGTTAAGTACTACCATATTGGCTAAGTAGAGGAATGGAGGGTAAAGGCACTGTAGGTATCCAAAAGGTACATAATTAAATGTGGTAGATTACTTTTATTCAAATCACATTCCAGTAATGGTGTAGAAGATGTCTCTACTTCAGACTTGAAACTAGGTTGAAATTAGAGAACCTTATTGCCTGTTGCAGAACAGTTTTGTGCAGAGTGCATGGCATTTGGTGTAACGAGTTAAAATACAGTGGGATTTTTGTTCTCTCCAGTGCCCCAGAATGCTGGAACCAAAAGATCACTTGAAAACCAGCATTCATTGTCATTACTATTATGATGATGGGGTTTCTGACAGTCTCTTACATTGTCATGAATGGAAATACCTGAACACTTGTTTTTGTTTCTTTAGCGCCAACAGAGGTTCCAGAAAGAACGTTTAATGAATGACTTCACTGCAGCCTTAAATAACTTCCAGGCAGTACAGAGGCGAGTGTCAGAGAAGGAAAAAGAGACTGTAGCAAGGGCAAGAGCTGGCTCCCGTATCTCTGTAAGTATTTATAGGAATTTTGTATTGATACAGTGAACTGCAAGTCTTTTGAGACATCTTGTACTTGCCTATCAACTTCATAGTTGTCTGCTGACACATTACTGAGTGTATATGAGGGCTCAGTGCATTAGTTTTGTCATTCCAGATGTTGCAAGTAGGCACTCATTTCAGCGTGCTTCTTGTTGATGTTAGTGGAGGAGGGAAGGGATTCTGGTAGCTTCAACTGTTGTGGAGGACGAGATGGGGAGTCAAATTATAATTAATAGCAAAGATTGCATATTGCTCTTTGTTTGATGTCATCTGTAGAATATAAAATTTAAAAAGTCAGGTGGAAGCTTATTACACCTTACGTTACATCTTAAATTTCACAGTTTCTTTATTTTCTTATCGCTTCTGTCCTGCTAATATCTGCAATGTATGTTCGAACCTTCTCCTTATTATGTTTTGACAAACCCTTGTGGCTACTAAGAATTCATAATAAAAAAGCCAGTGGAAGCATCTTTCTCCCCTTGTCTTGGGGCTTTGCATTAAGTATGCATTAATTTCTACAAGGGAGCACATTTATCTGTTGGATTATGCTCTAAATTTTTTTGCTGCATGTTGAGAAAGGAAGTGACAAGCAATGACAGTTGATCTGAGTAAATGGACTAGTTGCGTTTGATCACTCAGTTGCCTCTGATTTGAGAGAAAAATATTAATCTAAAAATTAAATCTAAAGATTAATCTAAATCTAAACTTAATTAACCGAAGTTAAATCTGAAAGTTGAAGTGACAGTGGCATTCATGAAGAACTCTTCTGGACAGTACATGCCTGTGTCTTCAACATATTCCTGTTGATTTTGCAAATGGTCCTGGTAGTCTGCAAGACTAGTAACTCATTTATCTCTTCCAGGCTGATGAGCAGTTCAGAGAAGAGCAGCTTGTTTCATTTGATAGGTAACAGCTTCTTGTACTCTTAATGTTATACTTTTAACTAAGTATAACTAAAGCTTTTGTGTAAGATATATTACTGTAACTTGGGGCAGGCTATGCTAGCTGAATGCAAAGCAAAAAGATTTGAAATGCAATTATTACAGTACTGGTAATGTACAATATAAAAAAATTAACTGCATATGATGGTATTTTATCCTCCTTAAATGTAGATTGTGTGATTACTGTCCTGAGGGGAATAGGAGAGTCCCTAGCATGTGGCAGTTGGAATTCCTGGTTTTCTGAACTGTGAGCACAAGATTACCAGACAGTATTTCCCTCACTGTGGCTCTTTCCACAAAGAACTGTATATTTTGTGGTTTTGAGTGTTCTCTAGCAGCCCAGTTGGAGCTATTACAAAAGTGGGTGAGGCTGCCTTAAATTCAGAAGTCCTGGATGTTATGCACTGGCAAACTAATCCTAGAACATGCACAATGAGGCAGCATTACTGTTACCTGTCAAATAGTTTTACTGACTCTGCAGTAAGTATGCCTGCATAGTAGATAGGTTTGTGAAGCGTTGTATCAACTTTACAGTGTGGTAAAGAGAAGTTGGTACTCTCCAGAAGTAATTGTAATTTCTGTGTCAGTTTCTACTGTTTGTAAGTTTGAGAAAACTGGGATCAAATCTATTGGCCCTATCTGTATAATCCTTTAACTTTCTAAATCAAGTGACTTAGCTGGCACGTCTCACCTGTACATCCTCCCTTTGCAAAGCAGGCTTCATCTGATCAGCTGCTTGGTGTGCATTCCCTTCATTAGCCCTGAGCTTTCACATACTGAGTCAGGAGTGAGTGAAAACCCCAGGTTGTTCAGTTATACAGAGGCTGTGGTGAGTTTGAGGGCCTTGCACACTAAAGCAAGGGGAACCAGACAGGTACCTGCTCATGCAGAGGCTCTTAGCTCAGTGAGAGGTAGTGGCACACAGCAGCTATTCCACAGTTGAAGTTCTTCTGTGCTACATGTCAGAAACTTCTGTCTTAAATATCTAACAACCCTACTGTCATCTCAGAGCTGAATTGCTGGTATGGTAAGCCGTCTCTGACCTAGTCATGTCGCTTATCTTAATTTCTTTTGGCACCTGGAGACTTTAAAACTTACTATTTAGTGGTGTGTACCTGACACTGGAATGTTACAGTGCTTTCCAGCACGCTTTTTTGTTGAGAAGAGGGAGATGTTGCCCTTGAAGAACTTTCTATGCTAAACGTATAGATTGCCTTGTGTTACAGGTACTGCCTTCACTACAATTGGTGTAACTTGTGCAGCAATTACAAAGAACCAGCTCATCAGGAGAGAGGTAGACTGGGATGCAGTTACTTGTTTTTTTAACATTTCTATTGATGTATGATTTAATTTAAAGTTATTACTAGACTAATTAATTAAAACACTAAACACTTTAAATCTCCAGATGCCAGGTAGCAGGTGAGAATCTTTGAACCCAGATGCTTGTCAGGTGTTCTTTTGTTCTGATAATGTTGTGCTTGCTGGCTACTCTCTATCAGAACTCTCACCCTGATTTCTCTCTTTTTGGGGGATGGTTAGAGGGAAGGAAGGTACAGGTATTTAAAATTAAAAAAAAAAAAAAAGGAAAGCAGAATTGAAATAAGGAAATTTCTTCTGTAATGGTATAGATAACTGTCACATCCTAGAACAGAGTACTGTATGCGTATAATTGCTTTCCAGTTTCTTGGCTTTTCCTGATCTATCCTTTTTTTCACGTGAACTGTTGTCACAAATCAGTCCTGTGTCTGTATACAGCTACAGGGCCAGTAACCTGGGGGTTGTCCTCTAGGAAGCTTTTCAGCTTTAACTCACTGGCACTTTGCTATAAATGGAGCGTGGAAGTACCTATACTCAGGAAGAATTGTACTTTCTTTCCATCTCTTTCCAGTGGTGAAGATTGGAATCAAATGCAGTCTCAGGAAGAAGATGCGGCAATAACTGAACAGGACCTTGAACTCATTAAAGAAAGAGAAACAGCAATCAGGCAATTAGAGGTGACCAGTAGATCCTGCACAGTTAACAGTATTGGGAGATAAACCACAGAAGTCGTGCAGTGCTAACTAATGGGATGGGCTGAGGAGAACTGCAGGTGGAGGAACAGAGTTCCTTGTAGAGAGGATTGATGCCAAGATCAATCTCCCTGCTCCTGTTCAAGGAGACTAGGTATATTTTCCTTCAGTGTTGACTGGTGGTCCTTCAGAGATGGTAGGAGCAACCCATGTGACAATGATCTCAATTCCACACTGTGCTAATTGCTAGTGTGATGAAACCATATTCAGTAGCAGAAATATCGTAGGCTCCTGTGCTAATCCCAGATTCCACAAGACTGTAGCATCAAGTCACCTCAGTCAGTGAATGATGGTATTCTGACACTTTGAACAGTGGTCAGAAGAGGTACTAACAATGAGGATTAGAAAAATTCTAACCAATGTTTGTTATAACTTGTCAAACTGTTGTCTTCAGGCAGATATTTTGGATGTCAATCAGATATTTAAGGATTTAGCCATGATGATTCATGACCAAGGAGATATGATTGGTAAGTGTGTCTGGATAATAGGAAGTTTCTTCTTAGTTCAATTACACATTTTGCCTCCATAGATTGAATTTTCCAGTATTTTGTATACAAAGTATTGTATTTCTGAGTATTTTTATTTTTTTTTTACAGACTGAAGCTCTGAAATATTTTACAATGGATTCTCTTATTTTTCTATAGATAGTATAGAGGCAAATGTGGAAAGTGCAGAAGTCCATGTGGAAAGAGCCAGTGAGCAGTTACAGAGAGCTGCCTATTATCAGGTAAATTCTGTATGCTTGCATTATTGTCAGTGTACAGTGGAGCAATAATGGAAGCAGCATAACAAGACATACTGAGGACTGCAGCACACCAAACAAGTTATTAAAAACAGCTTGTGCAAGTTGGCACTCCCTCAAAATTGTGCTGCCAGGAATAGATAAAGCACTTGTGTCAGAAACACAGCATTGAAATTAGCTTTCTGCTTCAGAGGATATATAGTCACTCTGTTCATTCCTTCATGTAGGTGTGCTCAGCAACTTTTAAGTGTTCAGCTGTCTTTGCTGTTCTCAGGAGTTAGCAGGACAGCTAAGCAAGAACAAATTCTCACATGTATCCATTTTGTAAATGTATCAGCCAAGACACTGAGGTTGATGTGCAGAAATCCTTGGCCAGACTTGGGACTTCTGGTGACCAGGATTTGCAGCACCCTTTCAAATTGCTAAGTTTCTGTCCTGTAGTCTGTCCTCCCAGTCCCATCAAATCTCTTGCAGTGGTTCTCGCTGCTGCTTTCTGTAGGTTCCTTTCATTATTGGCCCTGTAGGTCCAGGTTCTGTGAAGAAATAAAGGGTTCTGCTTCTGTCAGTCCCACACAGAGTTTCACTGCTGGGACTTCAGGCTTCCACACCAGATAAAAATTGCACTCTTTCAAGCTCTTAGGTGGGAAGGTACTAGAAGGCCATAAAACCCCAATGCTGTTTACCACGAGGGAGGGAAAGTAGCTTTTGCTATCTGGCAGCGTTTAGTAGTAGTCTCTCTCTCTCTGGCTTCCTTTACAAAGTTTTGAGGTATGTTATATCTAAGTTTGGGAGCTATTGGATGTGTGTTGGATGTGTTTTTCTGGATGCAGAAGGAAGTAATTATGTATAACTATGCTCAAATACTTAGGATATCAAGTTAAAAATTATGTGTATGGACAGACTGTCGTTTCCTACGATGAATAAAGTGATCAAAGCTGTAAAATCCAAGTACATTAACTGTATATTAAATAGTTAAATGTAGAAATGCAATACTATTTCCACACCAACCCCAAGTGGACAAGGGGAGATTGTATCGGAGAACTGCTTAGCAGTTTTGTTAGTCTTACCCGGAAAATCTAAATAGCAAGAGATGTTTGGGTTTCCTTTGAAGCCATGGTGTTGTCTGTTAGGATGAAAAGTATGCGGTAGGTGTTGTCAAGTTCTCTTTTTGTAGCCAACTTGAAGTAAATAATCCTTAGTGAATGCACTTGAAGTGCATTTTCATTAAGAGAAGCAAAACTTGTCACATTTTGACCTGACTGCATCTCAGACCACTGTGCTCTGAGAACTAACATTTATCTGTAGAATCATGCAGTTTAAGGAACATGTAAAAGCGTTCAGACTACACTTGTTACTTCTCTTGAATAAGCATGGGTATCAAGTACTCTAGTTCGCCCAAGTTTGTAACATTCACCAGTAGACTTGCTTTTTCCTCTTGTCATCTGTTCCTGGTATCAGTGATTTTTTTTTTTCTTTTAATTCTTTTATTAGAAGAAATCGCGTAAGAAGATCTGTATCCTGATTATTGGTCTTGCTGTGGCTTCCATAATCACAGGATTCATTATCTGGTGGTTAATAAAATGAAATCTTCATGTGGAACCTAGTCCTACTGCAGAGATATTTTTTTTCCCCTCTGAGCAAACAGGCTGACTAGTCTTGGAAACGAATTGACCACCCTGAGAGAGCACAAGCTGGAACTACTTCTAGTAATAGATATTAGCAACTAATGTGCAGATAACTAGTATTTGGAATTAGTGAACTATGGAGACAGTATTTATCAGTTTATATACAAATTATATTGTTTTATGTAACTAAAATATTGTGGGTTTGCTTTCTGTAATGTATTATTCCCTGTCCCAACTGTATGCTGGTGCGATCAATAATTGGAGATGTCATGTTTTTGATAAGTGGCAAAACTTGTAACATTTTATTTGTATAGGTAATTTTGTTGGACTGCAATAAGAATGACATTCAAAGATGGCACAACACCAATTCACGTTACCTTAATTCAGCAGTTTCTTAAGTCTCCAGTATCTGCCCAATGGTTTTATTAGTCTCCAAGTGGCTGTGGTTCTAGATTCCTTGAAGAGAAAGATGTTATAGATTTGAAAGGCAAGGAGAAGTAGGCAAGGATGATGGTTGGAACCACTGCGTGCTGGTCAGTTTAGCCTTGAGACTCGTAACTGTGGTGTTTAGGTTTTTTGAGTGTAGTTGGGGTTGTTTTATTCCAAAGTGCATCATTTGAGGACAGGATGTTCTTTGACTTATAATCTAACAATGCAACTTCCTTAGGTTTATTATTGGGCAAATCTCTTCCAATGCTGACTCTGAAGCACTAGAAATACAGAGTTTAGCTGCTTGCTCCTGATTGTTTTTAGAAACTTCCTGGGAGAAAATCACTCCAGGATGAGGAAGTGGGCACCTAAGTTTACAGGCTAGCCAGATAGATGAATATTAGCTGAAATCTTGCTTCTGAAGAAGTACCTTGAAGCTCCCTTGTCGTGTATAGTAAATATTATGTGTGGCTTGTGAACGTCTGGTGTTTTCCATTCTTGAAGAGACAAAGTACAGAAACTGGCTGAGTGAAGTGCTAGGTTTTTCAGACCGAGGAGGATGTGTGTGCAACTGAAAAAGATCCCTGGTTCCAACTGTCTAGCTAGTAGAGCTGGACAGAACATCACAGCCACTCCCCGTTTCAATATAGCTCTGAACTGACGTGCACTGAGGGAACAGTAATCTGTCCAAAGCCCAGTGGAGTGTGGTAAATGCA
Source organism: Microhierax caerulescens (assembly GCA_035590215.1). Lineage (NCBI taxonomy): Eukaryota > Metazoa > Chordata > Aves > Falconiformes > Falconidae > Microhierax > Microhierax caerulescens. The sequence goes on along the minus strand of JAVJGJ010000037.1, from coordinate 118,296,584 downwards.
GCATTCTGACCCATTTTGTATTTAATCCTTATTCCGTGTCTCCTGTATAATAAAGTAAATGTGAAAGCTGGGAAGGGAGTGTGTTCTCCCAATTGCACAGTGGTTTGCACTATTGCGCCATCATTCCATCTAATAACCATCAATAAATACTTTTAAAATCCTGTGTCAGAGTTTCTTTTGCATTTTAGATATCAGCACGGGCACATTTGTAGTTCCCTCTGTAAGCAAGGTAGAAGACTTTACATCACCAATAGCAGTGTTTCTTCCAGTTCTGTGGTCCCCAAATTCTTAAGAATTAAACTAGCTGAAAACGCTGGATTACTTTCATGGGGAAATACACAAAACTCCTGTGCAGAGCCCTGTACGACAGCTGATAACAGAAAATGACAGGAAAATCTGACTGGAAAGCAAAGGAACCGTGTGTTCTGCTCCTTATTTGAAATATTCCTCCTAAATGGTCGAGCCTGCTGCTTTGTACCTGCCTGGTGTGGGGGGGTCACACCTCCACGTGAAAGTGGAAGCGCTTACCCCCCTCAACGTGCCTAACAGGGAGCCTGGGTGCAGTGTTTGTAGGATCTCTAGCCTGTCTCTGTCCTCTGGACACTGGAATTGAGACCACCCGTCCAGCTGGTGGGACTGGGCACTGCTGTGACCACTTGACTCCTTTCTCCTCGGTCTTTACATCATGGAGCTGGGCAGCGGAGCTGGCAGGAGCGGGATGTAACAGCAGCCGCCGCTGATGGACCCGAGCGTGAAAACTCACCGCCAGACGCTCGCTGCTGCCGGCTGTTCCTGCCGCCCCGGGCGCTGCCGGGCAGCCAGCGGGGGGCGGCCGGCCCAGGCCCAGGCCCAGGCTCAGGCTCAGGCCCAGGCCCAGGCTCAG
>JAVJGJ010000037.1:118252782-118278825 GCA_035590215.1 Microhierax caerulescens | reverse complement strand
TTCAAAACACACACTTCAAAAAAAACAAAACCACTACACCCCCCCCCAAAAAAAAAAACCAACCCCCAAATGAAAAAAAAAAACAAACCCAAACCCCAAAAAATGAAGAAGAAAACCTGTTCAACTTTTACTTGCCCTAACTAGTCTTACCCTAAAGAGTTGCCTTCATAAAGCAGACTGGCTGGAGAAAGAAAATTCTACATACCAGAAAGAAACAAAACTAAAGGGAGAAAGATTTTGAAAGCAGCATGGAGTGTTTGGAAGCAGAATGTCTGAGGATTGCATCATATTCAACAGTAACTAAACACAGAGCAGCACTATATCACGGCGAAGTTACTGTGTTCATCCATATAACAGTTTGAGCTAGACATGATGGTGCAGGGAGGGGAACAAACCAGTCTCTAAAGCCATTGCTCTTGTGAATAGTGTAGCTACTAGCTCATTTTTACCTCAATAACATGACAGAAGCAATCACCCTGCAGATGCAGAAGTCACACTGATTTTGGAGCATCTGTTCAGAAGAGGTCCAGTGCATACAGCACACCAGATGCACTGTAACACAGCACTGCTCCAGCAACCATCAGATCTTCCTAACACTACTGAGCCAGGTAGCTACAGTACACTATGAACAGCTGGGTACGCTACTGTCATTTTAGTGCATGTTTCCTGGAAAAATTCCCCCAAACAAAGGAATGCGACTATGTAGTTGAACTGCATGGCAGAATGTAAAAAAATCCAGAGTAAACCTAAGAAAAACAGAGTTCTGGCCTTACCTTGTAAAAAGTAAAGACATAGTGTCTGACTACATGTGAATCAGATTTTGAAATCTAAACCCAAGGATTTGAAGGGCTACAGCAACAATGCAAATCAAGCTTCTCATTTTATTCAATGGGAAAAAGTGAAGTCGTCAAAACCATAATATTATGAAACCAACTTGTGCATTGCTTTATTCAAGGCGAGTCAAGATTCTCTACTGAGAATTCATATTCTAGCTTTAAGTAGCACTCAATTCTCACCCACTGTTACTAGCAGTAAAAATAGTGTGCAGATTGTGGGTTTAGTTGTTAAACACAGAAATCCTTTGACACTGCTGATGGCTGCTCATTTTTATGTGTGTCTTGTTGCATCCCACATATACTTTAACCTCCCAAGTTCCATTTGCAAATTAAAATTCAACTATTTATGTTAAAAGGGCCACCAAGTTTACAAGAAACTGTTGTCCTCCATGTTAACTTCACCTTAAAAGTTATCACAGGGGAGTGTCAACACTACTTTGTTAGTTTGGAAGTGTAGAAAGTGCCTACCCAGCAGTCAAATGCCCCTAGGCTTGCCGCGCTGGCATGAACACAAGCTCAGATGCACCCGTGTGTGCACCCCTTCACCCACCCACACAGCACTCCGTCGCACAGTACTGGACCACAGCTAAGGAAGGTCATTGTCATGACCATCTATTTCTTGTCCATCTCAACTCCACGTTCTCATGACCTAATGGGATGTTGTAGTGTTTTAGGTGGAAATTAAAACAAGCTGTAGCCAAACTAAAAAAAAAACCCCACAAAAAAAAACCCAACAACAACCCCCCACACACACATTGGTGGGGTTTTAAAAATGTAAAAAATCAAAGCTGACCTGTATTTTGCAAGCTTCAGAACTCATACCAATGGGATTTCTGAAAGGCTTGGCCCCACAGACGTTAACTTCCGACACAGCTGTCCTGCTATGAGCAAGTCCAGCAGGAACAACATCACCCACAGCAAGCACGACACCCAAATACACGAATTTGCAGGGTCATGCCATAAACGATTATTAAATTATATGACTCCTCCCCTTCAACTTACAGATCAAAATTCAGGGGACAGTAATGGCTAAGAAAAGGCTGCCAGATTATTTTGGTTCAAAAGGAGATGGGAGCTGTATTTTTTTTTTTTTAAACAGACATATAAAAACAGTTGAAGACAGATCTTTAAAGGATATTTCACTTCTCCAATCTTGGTATTACATCTGGTTAGGACACTGAAATTTTAAAAAGACGATACTGCACATAAACAGTTTGTGGAGTTCGTAACTCCCACCCTCCCTCTACAACACTCAACTCAGATCAGTAGGGAAGGGGTTGGCTTCTTGCCCGGCCATGCCTCCTTTGCATATTTCTTCTTCTTGGGTTCATTCACAGCTTCAGGATTAAAGACAGCAGGGTTTGGAGCTGGGTTCATGTTAACTGTTGAGGGCACAACAGGAGTCAAGTCCACATCTGGGGCAAGATTGGGGTAGGGCATTGGCAGACCACCGATGAGTGCTGTCCCGTGGACGCCGTGTGGCTGGGAACCTGCCTCATTGTGAGTTGGAGGTAAACCACCATATAATCCTCCGCTGTAGGGAAAGTTTTGCATACGTCGCGATGCAGAATCATCTGTGGTCAACGAGCCTGGATTCTCCAACCGTTTTTTCTGTAGATGGAAGCATTGAAAGAATTATTCAAAATACATGAGAGCAGCAAGCTATTTAAACTGATGCCAATGCCATTTTCCCCAAAAAGGCACCTAGACCAGTCACATATGAAGTGGTTACAGACCATGCCCCAATCTTTGTCCCAGAAGATTTCTTTTGGGTTTCCTTGAAAACCAATTAATAATAAACTCTTAAAAGGTGCACAATGCAGGAAGGTGTGACTGAAGCTGAAGCTCAGGTTTAACTTAGATCAGGTCTGTGCACCTTTTTACCTCCTGTACATGCCTGTGAGTCTTGAGCTTGTCCTGAATGCAAGACCAAGTAGGTCGGTAATCAGTAACACAGACCTGCCCCTCCCACCACAGTAAGAAACTGCAACTTCCAGATCACTTGGGTAATTTTTGTCTAACTCCTGATCACTGGAATCTTCTCCTGCAGTCTGGGGTTTATGTAGAATTTATTTCCTCTTCCATATACATTATTTAGCGTATACCAGCAACAAGTGGCAATGCTATTCCACTGTTGCTTAGCTACCCTGAAGTTTTGCAAATCCTCCCTACTCCTAGCATATTCCAATTAAATATAGCACTGGCCACACACTCATCTTGGAGCAAAGTCTAAACCCTGCTAGTTCTAGTAGACAACTTTATGAAATCTGTAGTACTTACAGTATTTAAACAAACAACCTCTCACTTTTACTTTACATTTTCCACATTTACTACAAGTTTAACTGATGCCTAGAACTACTATATTGAATTTCGGGAAAGAGTTTCTTTTTGGGAGAAAAAAGAAATTGCCATTAATCCCATATGTTATTAAAGAAAAGAGCTAAAGCTGGTTTTGAAGGGAAATGGTCAAATCTGCTAAAAGATGGCAACAGTGAAACGTGAACATGACTTTTGCTTAACAACAGAACATCTTCCACCATAGAACAGTACGTTTCCACGGTGTAATTCAAAACATGAGTTCATCAATGTACGGTATTAATTAGAAAGCTGGGAGTTACTCTGTACCTTAACAGGAACTACTGCTGTCTGTACCATGTTCCTGAAACGCCCAACAGAAGGGTCCACATCCTCTGTAAAGGCAAGAACAGTGAAGCCTTCAGTAAGAATACAGGAAAAGAACAACATCTGTCAGGTAAAGGAACTTTTATCAAGAACTGGCACATGGATGTTCTCTTCTCAATACTCAGTAAGCACAAGCATGCCCAAACAGAGAGAGGCCAAGGGGACACCTAGTGGGCTTTATCTCAAGGTGGGCTCATCAGATATTCTGGTAAGAAAGGCTTCCACTCAAATGGAGAACGGGAAAAGGGAACAGACTGATGGGGAGCTTGCAGTGATCTGACAGACTGGAGTTCCAGGCTGAAAGCTGCTCCTGACAAGGCACTGCATGCGCTCAAAGGCACAACAGCTGGCCCCAGAAGTCCTTGAGGGACCTCTTAGTAGGAGTCAGAAAAATTCAACACACAGTCTGAAAGTCTGAAAAAAAATTATTTTTCGTAATGCAAATGACTGGTGTTTACATTAGAATGTTCTGCACACTAAATTGTACAACCTTATAAATCAAAATGGTTATTCTGGGCAGTATACACTGCCAAATAAACTAGCTCCAAAGTGTATTTTGAGATGCATGCTCATTAATAAGCTACTCCTATCAACAAGAACATTACCCATATAAAATATTGTTAATAGGAATGCCATTAATATAAAACAGCTAAGGGAGAAAAATGACTAACAGGCAATTAGATACATCTTCAGAAGTATCGTTTTGAGTGAGGATGACGTGTTTCAGATAGGCAGACAAGTAGCAAAAGACCTCTGAGCTTAAGATACATATCCACTAGGCAACAGGTAAGTAAAGCAATAAGGGACAGATGAAAAACAAACAAGTTCAGTTCCATTTACATTCTGAAGAAGGCAAAAAACCCCAAAACCCACCACTTTCCTTTTGGACACATGAGATTTTTCCAACATTTCACAGAATTTTGAACAATGAAGCAGAGTGTGATATCCCTGTCCTACACAGATTGTGCAGTTATTTTACAGGTAGAAGAGAAGAAACACAGAGAGGTCAAAGACTTCAGTGAAACATGTGGCAGCTTCTCTGAAATAGCAGATCCCAAATACTGACTGCAAAGTTTCTATTCTTCTTATCCACACACAGCCATGAGGAATCCCTATGAGAATAATGGAAAGAGGGTCTTATGGGCATCAACTAAAGATCAAAGCAAACTCTTACCTGGGTTGATGATTTCATCATCATCACTGAACGTCACCCTAGAGTTCTTCCGTTTTCTCTTTGGTCTCTGAATATCCAAGTTCCCTTCCTCAATGGTTAGCGTGGAAATTCTTTTGTTGTGGGCTGTATTAAACTCTGTCAGGTTCTAGCGACAAATTTAGAGATGAAACAGTTTAAGCAACTAGCGTATGAAGTCTGATTTAACGGTATGATTGCGCATATCAAAAGATCACAGCACACTGTTCAGTTTTGACTTTAGATCCCTAGGAAGAGAGAGTGCTCCAGTACTGCAACAGGTTGCCCAGCGAGGTTGTGGAGTCTCTGCAGAGATATTCAGAACTTGACTGAGCATGATCCGGGGCAACCTGCTCTAGCTGACCCTGCCCGAGCAAGTGGGCTGGACTAGATGATCCCGAGAGGTCCGCTCCTACCTCAACAATCCTGTGAATGTCACACAGACTGCTTTCTCCCTTTTCACCAGCTCCCTTTTCACCAACAGGGTAGCATTCATTGTTACCTGGCAGTAGGGAACAGTGTGGGAAATCACCGCTGACCTGGGGTAATCTTAGTTGGACAGCACGTACTCCCTCGCAAGCCTTTGCGAGAAGACCACTGAAATAGTAGGATTATTAGGTCACTGATTCTGGGAAGCGGCACGATCACAGACATCATGGCAGAACGAGACGGTTTGTGCCTATCTACCTGCAGAAGACACCTCAGACTATCTTCAGGGCCAAGAAACTAAGAACCTGAACCTAAGCAAACAAGCGGGAAATGCCATCTAGCTACAATGCGCCATGTACTCACATCAAGTTCTGTCTCCTCCTCTGGCAGGCCCAGCAAGCCCTTGAGCTCTTCATCTTCACCGCCCATTTTCTCATCTCCTTTAACTGCTGATGGCAGTGTCTGAGGCTTCTCTCGCAGCGTATATGCCCGTGTAGAAGCACCAAATGAAACTGTGGAGTCAATGGGTATCTGTTGGGGTTTGTGAGGTTCCAAACGAATATGACCCAAGAATGTGCCATGTGCTGAGAACATTAAAATACAAAACAGCCTGTTAGTCATCAGCTTGTGCTCACAGTATTTGAGTTCAAGTCTTGAGAAGTTTAGAAACTGTACGTGGTTGCTCCAAAATACAAGTCGCTAAGGTATTGCTGAAAACATTAGCAGTGTACAATTTTACCTACCATCTCATCAAGTAAGGTAACAAAGATCAGAAGTCTAAAAAAAGTCAGGGAATTAACTTAAAAAACACCATTTACTTTCTGGATTCTCGTAGGTCCCCAGTTACTATGTCTGGAATCATTGGAGGAAAAAACCAAAAAAACCCAAAAAAACAGTTTATTAGGTTTTAGATCTTGGGATACCACCCTCAGAAGAGAAAACTTCATTAAAATCGTGAAGGGAAGGCCAAGTCACTTTCCTCCTCTCCCCTAGCCTCTTAAGTGCCCAGAAATTCTGTTTTAAACACCAAGTGAAGCAGATGTAAGCTGAGTGGAGCAAACACTCCTTTGCTCCTGATCCTTGCCAACCTTTCACTAGGATGCTAATTCAGATTATAGTCATCTATCCACACAGTGCAAACAGTAACAACAACAACAACAACAGAGGAAAAAGTACCTCAGATTCAGAAATGTTTAGGCACTGAAATATCATACTTCTATCTGGTTAAATGTCACGCTACTTACTGCTGTTTAGATCTATGAGGAAAACCCTCTTGAGATGTTTGTGATAGACCAAGGCAGCATGGACCCGAGAACAAGACTGGTGGTCAATGGTAAAATCACACAGATCAGGATTTCTCCCAAAGAGATAGTATTTCTTCTCATCAATGATGAGTTTCTGAGGTAGAATATCAAACAGAGAAGCATATTAGACTCCTATAATGTTTTTGGATCTTCCTGAAAAAGGCAAGAACATGAATAAACAGAGCAAATTAAAAACAAAGCATCAACAATTTTGTCTGACACTGTTCAATACAGAGAGTCAAATGTTCTCTTTGTAAAATCAGAGCAGCTGAACATGGAAGAGTCCCAGTTTTTCCCTTCTGGGACTGGGAAAGATAATAACTCTTCAAATCATGAGACTGCCTCTTACAAGAGATTCTCTCTCACATCTGCTCCCAAAGATTTTTACACGCTCCCTAATGCAGATGACTTAGGCCTTGTCTAAGCCAGGAATCTATGACAGCGATTTCCAGTCCGATAAAGAACATCAAAATTTTATTTCTGTACAGAAACTGATGTACAGAAGATTTCAGACTTCTATAATAAAGATGTAAAACTATACTGATTATGTATTGTGATATGAATCCATTCAAGTAAACCACTAATTTTAGGCATTGCTTCTTAATTCATCCTAGTTCTAATCTCTTCTTCAAACAAGATCTTACATACTGTAGTATCAGTTAACCATCTCTGAAATGCAAAGGAACATGTTGACACAGTCCTACAGAGTACACAGCATATTTCTATTAGCAGACAACGTTGTTGGAAAGAACTCCTCGTGCCTAAAAGCTGAAGCACCTAAGCAGTGCAGCCTTCCTTCTCACCATATTCCAAGATCTTAACCTTGGATTAAGAAAATGTGTCTTCTTTCTTCCAGCTGCACAAGTCAAAGGCTGGCAACATGTTACAGATTTGTTAACAGATGGTTTCTCCTGCTTTTTGAAACATTTACCAAAGCCCACACAACTTCCCAATAGCATGATCAAGGGAATGCTGATGATACATTTTCTATCAGAAAAAATCTAGACCTTATTTCAAGAAAGCATTGCTTTCATGAGATGGTCTGAGCTGAATTAGCGTTTTGCCTGCTAGAGCACAAGGATTTCTCCCTTCTCCCTCCTTCCATTCCCAGCTATAAAATCCTCTCCTCAACTCCACTGCCACACATCTGAGCACAGTTTTCAGCTTGCAAAGCACTTTTTTGCTGCATTAGTCTTCTACTGTTCTAGTGGACTGAATCAGTTTGCCTTCGTTCAGATGCACACCCCAGCTGGCTCTAGTGAAGCAATGGATTATATGCACTAGGACTGTGTGATGAGGAAGGACCTCCCTTTCTGGCAGCAGCATTCACGTCCATCAGTCGCTTGCTACTCAGTTTTGCCAGCTGTATAAACGACATAGCTAGAAAGAGCGAATGTATCAGACCCGCTACAGGCAGCTGGTTTGGGTTTTTTCTGAGCTATCAGAAAGACTGACACAATGAGCACCAAGAGGGCTGCTCAGAGCAGTGGTGGCATTGCCATCCTCAGAGGCATTTAAAAAATGCATAGACGCAGTGCTTAGCAACATGGTTTAGTGACTGACTTGGCAGTCCTGGGTTAAGGGTTGGACTTGATCTCAAAGATCTTTTCCAACCTCAATGATTCTGTGCCACTACCAAGTCATACAGAAAATAAGGAGATGGCCTGGAATAAGACACAGTATTTATATTTCTCTGCCTTACCTGCAAGCGTAAAAATCACATGAGCCTCATTTTCTACTACAAATCACCTTGCAAAGTTACATCTATTTACCTGCCCATCAATTACGAACTGTGAGGCTTTTAGCACTGCTGCATTCAGATGTCACTTCCCCACTGACTTTTTTCAGATTTCCACCCCCCCCACCCCCCAAGATGTGTTCTATGTTTCCTGTGTTGGATTTCTCATTAACACCTGTCAGCCTCATGCTGCAAGTTCTCATAACCTGGTATTCAGTAATAAGTATTTAATTTATTTTGCATGTTTATTCTCTCTTGTAGGTCACTACAAGAACTGAACAACTTGGCTCCCATTACACATCATGATGACTTCACAATTAATTGGTCCCTTAGGTAATAATCTGCTAATACCTTATTCCCAACTAACTGAAGGTATATACTTCAAGCATGATTTCAAGGGAGTAAATACTTTGTGAAATCCACTGACTTACACATTTTCTGTGCCTCTGAGTTATAACCCAGTGTCAATCTTCATACACTGAGCTTAAACACTTCATGGCTTGTTTTAATGTTGCACTTTTCAGACCCAGCAATCACAACGTGTACCTCAGACCTCTGCATAAGATCTGGGACACAGATGGCTTGGTTAGTATCAAGTGCTCAGTAATCCACAAGATTTAAGAATGTTCTTTCTTGGTTACTGCTGCCTACCATAAAAGACAACATTGAAAAACTGTTTGTCACATGTACCAAACACAGAAACAAAAGCCAACTTACAAAGCCAACTGGGGCCTCCTGTAGGTCCAAAAGCTTTGGGCAGCACAGCCTCAGAGTCTGACACCACCAGGACAACATTCCTGACTGTCATTCTACCAACACCAGATTTGCTTATCCGTTGCCAAAAGCAATGGTGCATCTTCAGCTTCCATATGGCATTTTGTTCCCTTTTTTCTTGCCCCAGTCCTGACCAGGACTCCCACAACAGACATTTCCTTAGCACCTGAAGATTAATTCAGCAGAGAGCTCCATATAAACTCTTTCATCCTAAAGCTCTCTCTCCATGCTCAAAAACCCAAAAGAAACATGACAAGAAAAAAACCTCATCTCAGACTAAGTCTCCCAGGTGGGAAGGCTGCATTATGTTTGGCCACCTGCCACATACCAAAAAACTAAAAGTCACTGCCATTTGGCTTTGCTCACTGAATCTCTTGGTGCCAAGTACAATCCTTACCCCTGACACTGCTGCTAGGATGTCAGCAAGAAGGCTGAGCTGAGCAGCAGTCCTACTACATACAGCTCTCTGATCTCTGAAAGTGATTCTGAAGATGTAACAATACCTTAAGAAGCAGAATACGTGGTCCATGATTTGAAGACAAATGCAATGTGAAGGGTTTGAAAGCTACAGTGCCTATGAATAGCTCCAACGCAGTCCGAGTAGCAGGTGAGAACCAACTCAGCCATGTCTTGCAGGAACTAGTGAGCTACTCTGAAGATGCAGTAAATGCGTGTTTGTTAGTACCTAATTCCTTTTAAATTAAGCCTGAGCAAAGATCTCTTTTTAGGTCAAGACTGTCTTTGACAATTTTCTGTGTCTTTAAATCCAGAATAAGCACTCTCTCAAAACAGTCTGTAAAACCAACAGTAATGGACTATAAAGAAAAGCCTTGTTTTACTGGTTTCTGGCCTGGGAAAACACAAGATCGTTTGGAAGATACCCATTTATGACATCTCTATCTGCTTTCCTATGCAAAGCACATTCTGGTCACTTAACCAAATTCTAAACAGCAAATCTCTCCTGCTAGACACCAGAAGGAACACTTAATACTGTCTGCTGCTCCTGTGGTAGCATACGTTAAAAACCAGCCAAGATTTTAAGTGACCTAAATCTTTCTTGATCTAACACAGAGTTCTTAATTTTCCAGTTTCTGTTCAGAAAAGCTGGCTCAACTTTGGAAATGTTTGCTGCCCAGAAGCATTTCTCTTTCCAGTCAATTGCAAGTTAGAGGTCTATCCACAGCTAAAATACATTTGCTGGCTTGGGTCCTCTCTGTCAACCATGTTAAAGAGCTTTGTTTTGTTTGTTTATTTCTTTTAGTGGGATATAAAACAAAATATGAGAGAATGAGGTGGTGTATTTCAGACAAATTCCTTTGCTGTAATAAAAATAACTCATTCTGTCTGTGCTAAACACAATGCAGTTCACAGAACCAGAACATGGGATGAAAAAATCATACTGTATTTCATACTGTAGGACAGGGCAACAATCCTGTAAAATACAGGGTATCTATTTAACCTTACTGTAAAACAAAATAAAAAATAAGCAGGCCAGACAAGTATCTCAAACAAGCAGTACAAAGTGAAGATGTTTTACTCTTAATCTTTTGTATTTGAGATTTCTTTCCTCATGTTATTCAAGTTTCTGCTCCTGAAGTTCCTAAGATGAGGTGCCTTCTGTCTGCAGTTTGATACCTCCTATATAAAGTGTCTTATAGGGAATAAGATGTCAGCTCTGGTCCAAAACTAAGTTTGCAAGATATAAGGACGTGTCATTGTTTGCTGGCTGAGCACTGCAGTTTTGTATCACTTCAAACACTGCATCTAATTGGAAGACAACGGATGGAAGCACTGCACAGTATGAGACAGCCTTGGAGTACAGGCAAGGTTAAATAAGTTCTGAAGTTTTAGAATAAAACAAACTGATTTGAAAATAATGGATATGAGAGAGAAAGGAAATACTTACGAATAAGTGTGGAAAAAGCTGGGAAATGTTCTACTGATGGTGCCTATGTATACGATACACTAAATACACACAAAAACTGTTTTCATACCTCAATGAGTTTGTCTCCTTTGACTACATCCAGATGTAAGCCAGGTGGCGGTTTCCCTGCCCTAGAAAATAAAGGAAAACATAATACAAACACATTTAATAAAAAGTTTATTAGTGTTAGAGCTAATATTCTATTAGAGCTACAGACCAAACCTAGACACGTGGAAGCAGAATTATTTTGGGGAAAATGTGAAAATCTTGTAATTTTCTTTTCCTCCCTGCGGATTCCTTCTGACAACACATAAAACATGATTTTTTACAAAAAGAGTTAAGCTAATAGGACAGGGTGCATTTCAAGCTTTACTTCTCCAGGTGAAAAATAGCTGATTTACAAAATAAACAGGGCAGCTCCTAAGAGAACATGGTATGAGGCCAGGAAGAGGCTAAGAACAGGAGAAGGGGACAGACTGGGACTGTTTGCTTAAGGACCTGCTCAAGGGCTCTGTTTTCTCATGGTACTTTCAAAACACAAGATCTCTACCCTTAGCTGCTGAGAAGAATGGAAGCTTTTACCATCTTTCCCCTTGAGGACTGGTAATGGTAAAAAACCTGAAAGCGGCTCCACACATACCTGTAATATTATAAAAATGTTGGCCAATAGCCAGTGTTTCTCCACACTCCCTATAATCAAACTTCCATACCAAAACCAGTAACATGGAAGAGACTGCAGTATTAGATGGCAAAGGGACCCCTAACCTATGACAATACAATCCTCCTCCACCAAATTCTCAAACAAACAGCAGCTTGCACAGAGTCGCGTCCAGGCGGGTTTTTAATGTCCCCAGGGAAGGAGACTCCACAACCTCTCTGGGCAGCCTGTTCCAACCCTTCGCCACCCTCAAGGCAAAGAAGTTCTTCCTCATATTCAGAGGGAACTTCTTGTGTTTCCGTCTGTGCCCGCTGCCCCTTGTTCTGTCTCTGGACGCTACAGAAAAGAGCCTGGCCCCGGCCCCTTGACACTCGCCCTTAAGGTATTTGTGTGCGTTTATAAGATCCCCGCTCGGTCTTCCCCTCTCCGGGAGGAACAGGCCGAGCCCCCTCAGCCTTTCCTCATGAGGGAAATGCTCCCGTCCCCTCGTGTCCCCTCGTCATCTTCGTAATCACGTGCCCCAGTGGACTGTGCTGGCCTTGGGGTGGGAGGGTTGGAGCTGGGGGACCTCTGTGCCGCTTGGTCCTGTCACCTCTTCCCCATCCCTTGGGCAAGGCCAGGCACCAGCCTCCTCCTCAGGGAGCGCGGAAGGTGGGGGGAGAGACGGAGGTGCTGAGGCTCTGACCCCCCGCAGCAGCTGCTCCGCAAGATGGTGGGAAGCTCATTTTAGCAATGCTGGGCAGGGGGAGGTTTAAGCCGAGCTGGGCCCCCTCAATCTGCCCTCAGCATCTCCACCACTGTGTTTGCAGGACTGGGGATCTGCACCGCGTTCCTGTGTGTGACCTGGTCTCTACTGGACTACCACCAGTCCCTGCGCTCCTTCTTGCAGGACAAGTACGAGCTGAGCCTGGGCTCCTCCGTTGTCTACTTCTTGTGGAACTTCTTCCTCATCTGCCCCCGCATCCTTGTGGTCACCCTCTTTGCTCTACTCTTGCCCTACGGCGTGGCTGTCCACTTCCCGCTCGTGTGGCTGGTGATGTTCGTCTGGGTCAGCCTGCAGGGCACAGACTTCATGGAGTCGCCGGGCCCCGAGAAGCTCTACCGGGCCGTGGTGGCCGTGATCCTCTACTTCAGCTGGTTCAACGTGGCGCAGGGGAGGACGCTGTACCGCAGCATCATCTATCACAGCTTCATGCTGGTGGACAGCACGCTGCTGGCCCTGTCCTGGCTCTGGTGCCGCTCCCCCTCGGACGAGCACTCGTTCCTCATCCCAGTGGTCTCTGCTGCCCTGCCCTGCTACCTGCTGGGGCTGGCGCTCAGGGTCACCTACTACAGGTGGCTGCACCCCAACAGGCAGGCGCGGCAAGAAGGTGGCCGCGATGAGGTGGATGCCCACGGGAGGGGTGAGGGGCCGGAGTCGCTCTCGGTACCGGGCCTGGTGAACAGGCGGATGTGGTGGCTGGCCCAGACCCAGTTCCCCCTCTCCCGGCGGGCAGGGCAGCGCCTGCTGAATGGGGCTGCTGCCACCCAGTCTGCTGCGTGAGGCTGGCTCCTCCAGAGTGACCTGCCCGGGGGGGCAGAGGGTCCTGCTCCTGGTCCTGACCCCCCAGGCTGTTGTTTTGGGCGGCTGGAGGGACCTGGCAGAAACCAAGGGTAATGTGCGAGCACCCAGCAAGTCACAGGGCTCCTGCGGCTGTGCCCTTCGGGAGGGGCACAGTGTTTGTGGGGGGCGTCCAGCGTATTGTGGCTGCCCTGCCATGCCAGCTTCTTTTGTTATTTATTATTAGCTTTTTCCAAAAAGAAAAACCCACCCAAAAAAGAGCAGTGTTTTTTTCTGTCTTTGGCCTCTCCTGTGCCTGCTGCCACTGTTGCTGCCCAGGGAGGTGGGTGCTGGTGGGGGAAGAGCTTGTTTTCCCCCTTGGTAGCAGCGATCTGAGTTTTCTCTTTCCAGCCAGGATTTTCCTTCTCCTTTGATTTTTGCTCTTAAGGTCAAAGATTACCTGTTACGGTGACGCTCAGGGAGGGCGTTCCCATGGGAGAACTGCGCTGGGAGAACGGCGGGCAGGGCGGTGGCGTGTCACCACCCTGGGGAGGGTGCTGGGTGATGGTGCAGAGTCAGGGCAGGGGGGGGTTTGCCCCTTCAGCAACAGGGAAGTTCGTCCCAGTGTGGATTCTCTGCGGGCAGGAATGTTGCTTCTGGCATTTGCCAGGTCCCTTCCTGCCTTTCCCCTCCGCCACACCCTGGGCAGCGCTCCCGAAGCCCCCTGAGCCCATCACAGGGGACAGGGACTGACTGCAGAGGTGTCAGAGAACAGGCTGAAGCAGCGACTATAGAAAATAGACTTTATTTAATTTTTTTTCTCCAGTTCATAGGACAGTTCCCATTACAGACCATGAACGGGCAGAGGCTGCGTGGTGCCCAGGACCCCTCTCCCACTGCCAGGGCTCCACGGGTCCTGGGGTCCTGGCTGCTTTCATGAACGCCAGCACAGGCATCTCCCCCAGGGCTCCCGCAGGCAGCAAGTACCGTGGATCAGGTGGGTTTTAACCCTCTGCAGTGGGGCTGCAGGGGGGGCTGGCAGCACCCAGGTGGGCTCAGCCTCGGCACCCCGGGCCAGCAGGCTGGCTGGCATTCAGGCATTCGGGTTTGTCACCAGTTCAGCTACAGCCAGGTCAGGGGTAACGGGAAAACACAGAGACAGAAGAAAAATCAATGCTTGGATAAAGATGTTGTTCCCACCACATGAGAGACAGGAAAAGTCTTAAATTCAGCCAGCAGAAGAAAAAATAAAATAGCCAGGTCAACCTTTATTAAACATAAAACACAGAAATGTACCATCAACCTCCTATTATAAAAGTACTTTACATACATTCAAGGAAACATAGTATAAATATCAGTATGAAATGTCACTGGCTGCAAGAGTTCCACACTCAGCTAGAATTTTTCCAACATCTTAAAATTTCCTTAAAACATTTTAAAGTAAACAAACACAAAGCAAAGCCAGTCAGTGGCAGGGCTGCTTGGTACCTTGGGGTCCAGCACTCGCAGCGAGTGCCTGGGCAAAACACGTCCCAGCTCCCGGCGTGGGCCAGCCTGGCTCTCCCGCCAGCTCTGTGGGGATGCTGGGCAAGCGGAGGGGCCGCTCAGCCGCGCCGGATGGCAGGAGGTTAAGGCACAGGTTTTAATCCCAAAGTTCAGCCAGCCGCAGGACGAGATGTGCTCCGAATGGGCTGCTTCACCGGCTGGGACATCTCCCCAGCCCCCTTACAGGAGACTTCTGGATGGGCTGGGGACCCGCGGAGAGATGGTCGGGATCCAGCACAGGCTCTTCTGTGACTGCACCCAAGTCCTGATCTTCTGGTAACATTCCAGACTCTGGGAGCAATGGGGCTGCTTCTCGGCCTGGCTCATGTCCTACCAGATCTGCTCAGCTGATGCAGTAGTGATGCTTCACAGGGACCCCAGATGAACTGGTCTTTCTGGACCCAGCAGTAATGCAGCTGTAGCCCTACAGCATCTCTCCCTGCTCTGCACGGGGCCCACGCTGCTGTGAAACATCAGCACACACCTACCGCGCTGCACCAGCTGCGTGGGATCACCCGCTAACACACCCGAGCTCTCTGCCTCGCGTGGGAGAACATCCCCCGTAGGCTCCTGCTTCTCTTCAACCCTGCAAGCACCAGGCAGCACGTCCCCAGCTCACTCCAGGGACTCTGCTGGGCCAGCAGCCACGAGCAGCTGAACGGAAAGCAGACCACCCCTGACTCCTGTGACCACCTTGGAGAATCTCCTCTGACTTCATTTTTTTCCTTTTAAAAGCAAAACTGGAGCTAGGAACATGTGAAACAGACCTCCATGTCCAGTCCCTGAGCTCTGGGAGTCCGAAGCCCTTGCTCTAGGCACCTTCTTCTCCACGGTGGTGACGAGCTGGCCCAGGAACGGGCAGTCCTGGGGCACAGCTGAGCGTGTGCTGACCTGGCCCAGCAACTCCCCCAGCACTGATGAAAATCATTCCCCAGTAATTAATGCCACAAAAGGAATGCAGCAAGCATCACCTGCTTCTGTGGGCACAGCCTGAGTGGGTCAGCGTCCTCCCTGAAGTGACATGCTTTCAGACCAGTCCCTTGTGGGTCCCAGAGTGGTGACACTATGCTGGAGACCAGAGATCTGGAGGGGTTTGGGTGCAGCTGTGGTGTCTGGCTCAGCAGGAGCAGCAGAGGCGGTGGGGCACAGCAGACATCTGTCCTTTGTGCAGAAACCCCAGGCACCTGCTGATTTGGTGCCACTGGGGTACAGGGAGGAGGCAGATACCACCCAACGCAGCCTGACCTGGCACAAACCCAACACCCCGTGCCAGCCCCCAGTCTCCAGCTGGCTGTTTCTGGCTAGTGGTACTGCAGGTCACCAAGTCCAGCCTTTTTTTTTCTGAGACAGTAGCAGAAAAAAAATCAACATAACCATCACTTACAAGGCCAGTGTGCTCCAGGCTGCCAAGTCACAGTGTCTTAGAAAATTAAGTCCCTCTTAACAAGGGTTTTGTTTCTAACTATGTAGTTAGGCTAATGCAAAGAAGAATACAAGAAAATTGAATCTGATTCTACTAAAAGGAACTTACTCTCACAAATGGAGTCAGGAAACCAGAGGTGAAGGTTAATAACCATGACCCTTCTTTGTAACATTCATGAGGATTTAGTTCTCTCAGATTATTCCAACTCCAGACGAGGACTCCGTTCACATCTGAGCAGTCTGCAATAGTGTTGTGCTGTATCTAACGTTCATCGGCAGTTCTGTTTTCCTTTACAGGGAAAATCTGTGGGATCTACAGTCTGGGTCACGGGTAGCTGAAATCCAATGATCACCTGCTTGGTAACAAGGCTTGTGCACACATTGACTAGAAGCCACCGGGATCAACTCAGAACACCAACACCTGTACAAGGAACCATGTATCCCAGAAACATTCCCTTATCTATTTTCCAGTATTCCCATGTTGAGGAAATAACATAAGGACATTGTAATAAATTAACTGCTTTGAACACCCAGGGAAGGAGAGAGGACACATTTCATAGCAATAGAGGTATTTTTGACATTTTCATTAATATTTCCTATGAAAAAAACCATAGCTCTTTTTGGCTTTGCGAAACAAGGGAGATTCAGCTCTGCCATCAGTACTTCTCTATAAAAATAAGGTTTTGTGTTTACTTGGTTTCTACAACTAAGCTGAATAGAAAGGAGAAGAGTCTTACAAATACTTCAGCTGTTGTATCACACACACACCCCCCCTCTGGAGACTACCTGCTAGAGGAATTCAGCTGGCTTCTGTAAGTCTCTTCTTCAGACAAGCTCTAGCTCTACTGAGTCTAGAGCATCTTTATAGGACACCTTTGTACTCGGCAGGGCCTGTGCTCCTGAGGAAACGACCTGGTGTCATGTTCTACGGTACGGGCTGCATTAGATAGGTTTTCTTCATCACGCTGAAAAGTGAGTCCCCAGATGTGTGAGATTTCTGCCTCCTCAGCGACGGAGAGGGCTTGCAGGAGCTGCAGTCACGCCTTTGCTCCAACTTCTTACAGGAAGTCTAACTCGAGGGCTTGGTGAAGGGACACGAGGTCTGCATGGTTTGTGATCCTCCAGAAAGGCATGTTGTGCTGTAACAGAAGAGCCAGGTTCATCAGAACGATTTCACAGCTAGGTGGAAGCAGTCAAGGTACACCCGTAGGGTTGTGCTACACTGTTTCTGACAGCACTGTCCGAGCGTACCACGTCCAGGAAGGACCTTGGCTGGATGCACATCACTATCTTATCTGCACATCTGTCTAAGATGGACACTGGCACTATCAGCTGCTTTGCACGCTCACGATGGCAAACCTCAGCGCTCGGCCGTGGCTGCTGCTTCATCCAGGAAAGCCTTTCCAGGGCTCCCAGGGAACCTGCGTAGATGACAACTCTGGCACAAGGCAGACAGCATGAAACCTGCAGAGGTGATGTCCCGCAGTCCTTTCTGCACTTCCCTGCCTTTAATTAGCATGACTGAACAACCTATTCACACCTGTCCAAATAAATCAAGCTGTTTGCTCCTTGTTTGTAACTCAGACCACTAGTAAATGCTGTGTATTGATCTGACTGCTGGCAACCGAGTCCTGACTCCCTCTGTGCTGCTGAGAAACTGCCCTATCCTAACGGATAGCTGCACGCTGTGATCAAGACAGGCTACATCAAGATGCTGTTTTACAGGGACAATGTTATATGCAAACCTAAACAACAGTAAAACAGAAACTTTAAACTCCCAAGAGCCAGAAAACTTCCCATCTTAATGCGGTGAAAGATCTCTTGCATCTCAGGCAAATTTCCCCCTCGCTGCCCCAGCCTGAAGAGTTCAGCCCTGAAAAACTGTCCCTGCATAAAAAGCCTGCTGCAGTAACTTCCCTGTGCATCGACCCACATCCCACCTCTGCGGAGTCAGAAACCCACCTGCTTAGCTGCAACCTCTTCGTCACGCCCATCTCCAATGACCACATAGGTGACTTTCTTTCCAAATCGTGACACGATCCTCTCAAAACAGCTCTCCTTGCCTGCCAAGAGACAACCCCGCTATAATGAGCCTTAGGCAGAGAGTAACAGAAGCCTGAATAGGTCCCTTCTCCCCAGTACAGAAACACATCCTTGTCTTAATGGGAAGGGGCTAACACCCAGTTCAGCTGAGGCCAGAAGCCACCGCTGTCACACGGCCAGCTGGATGACAGCAGCCAGGGGCTGCTCAGCTGCAGAAGTTGTTTCCTGTGTAAAAATCCCAGGTAACCCACAGCAGACACCTCGGTGCCAGGTACGCAGCACACCCCCTTACCTATTTTTGTAGCACTATAAATATTTTCGATGGGAAACACTTCGCCCAATCCATACAGGAGAACTTTGGCAAGAGCGGGCACCAGCTGGGTGGTTGTGATCAGGATGTTCACACAGTTTTTTCTAAAAGAAGAAAAACACTCATGAAAACACACATAAGGTCAGTGGTGCTGAGGGCTACTCTGGGCAGCTTGCTCAGCTTTCCAAAGTGCCACGTGCTTTGCTGTCCTGCTTTCAGGAGGCTTTCTAGGCCAAGACTTTGATTTGTGATTTTTGTTTGTTTGCTTTTTGTTTTGAACAGAAACTCTCTGGCAGAAATGCAATTTTGTGAGCCCAGTCCTATTAAGGGGACCTTTCTAACAACAGATGTTGCAGCAGAAAAATCCCAAATGGTGCTCGGGAGTGGAGTTCCTGCACCCATTCGCTTTGCTTCTCGGTACCTGTAACAAACAGCAGTCGTGTTACATATGGAGACTGCCGCAACACAGCACTGCATGCAAATCTACGTGAGAGAAAGGGCTGAGAAAGCAATATTGCATTTCCAGTTTCCATACCTGGACTGTATGAGTAGCAGGGACTTCAATGCAGTTTCCAGCCAGGAATCTGTTAGCACTTCTATATCGGTCCTTAGTCGCTGCAGAGCTTCCCTCTTCTGCGGGCTAAGAAGGCCTGGAAGGCAAGCAACACAAGTTTTCCCAGCTGAGCTGGCAAGTCTAACACAGAATTTATCACTCAATTTAACAGCTGCCTGTTCTGCAATAAATAACACGGTACTGAAGGCATCTGAAAGCTGAGACTGTTATGAGGCAACAGGAGAAACCAGCTTCCAGCGGCACAGGTGACCCCAGACACCCATCTGTGACACTGAGTGTGGGGAACTGGGTAGATACTTTTCTCTGTTTATTTCAAACTATTTCTCAGGATATTTGTAACAAAATGCATTTCTCTTGTACAAAGCACTCACAGCAGTAGGTGTTATCTGAGGTGACAGACAGCAGGGGAAGGAACTCCTGCCGTCACCCTCTCTGACCTCCTACTTCCCAAGGACCTCTTCCACTTTAATCCTTTTTAGATAACCTTTTTAATTTCTTTATCCTTGGATTTTTTATCCCTTTTAGATACCATTTTCTCAAAGTATCCAGTTTTGAATGAAAAGCAGCCAGAAATGGAGCCCATACACTCAAACCTGCTCCCATCAGTAAATACAAAACGAAAGGAGCGCCTTGAGTCTGAACCTCTCTCCACCCAATTTCCAACCTCCCACCCTGCTCCAGCCCTGAAGTACTCCAGTCTGCTGACAATGAGGCCAGAGGGACCCACTGTGGGCTGTGCTGACAACTGCTTTACCCTGTGGACAAGTCCTGAAAAACCTGGCATCCAGGTTTCCCACATGCAAAATACGGAATAACGGTCTGATCCCTACCAGGAACAAGGTGACTGCAGCATACTGAAAGGCAGACTTAACACTGGTAGATTTTTAAGGCTGATAGTCGTAGTTTTGAATACCTGGTTCTTAGGAAATACGTTCAAGGAAATGTTCTATCAAGTTGTGTTTGGGTTTTTTTTTGTGTAAGGCAAACGGTACCAAAACCCACAACCCACCAGGCTGAGTCACCCTGCCAGGCACCCCTTTCCCAGGGATGGCAACGCCAAGATTCAGACTAAACAGAAAATCTGTCTACATTTGATATCTGTGGTTTGCATTGTTATTACTACATTATTACATTGTTATTACTGTCCAATTGGCATTGGACAGGAAGCAAAACGAGAAGATTTTAAGTGACTTTGTGAACAGATGGTTGAGATGTCATCTGAGCGCAATGAGCCAAAAGGGTGAATGCTGTATTTCTTGACAACGGCATGATAAAAAGACAGATTTTGTGAAGACATAAGTGAAAAGATCTCCTAAGCAGCATGATAGACAAGTCATTTGGGCCTGTTCTACGCAGACCAACAGGCAGACTTTCATACAAAATTACAAAGGGACACTGCACCTGAATTTTCTCTTAGATACAGGACTGGACTGACCACCTCTATCTACGTGATAACTCACAGACCACACTGGCACGCTGTTCAGTTTTGGAAGACATACCCTCTTAGATTCCGTGGAGGTTTGATCCCATTTAGCACTAGCAGAACGGTTACTTTTCATACCCAAACATTCAGGAAAGCAAAAGCTCTGAGAAAGGCCAGGGTCTGGCACCACAAACTCTGTTTAGTGCTCAGATAAACATCGGTGCAGATGAACACTCACCTCCGACGTTAGTTTTGTATTTGTCGTAGATCTCTCGTACCCTGCGGTAGCGGAAGGCCAGTTTTCTCATCCAGTCCACTCCACCCTGGACTCCGACTGACGAGCTGTGGTTTGCGTTACTTCCTGAGCCACTGAAGCCATCCGTGGAGAAATTGTAGTTGCTGTTTCAGAAAAGCAGATCTGTTACGTGTGCCCTAACAGCAGAGTCACTGCAGTTTTTCTGGCAGGGTTGCAGATTTCAGCTCTGGCAGCAGCTAGAAAAGCACGTCGGAGAGGAACTCTGCACAACCACCACCGCACCCCGACAGCAGAGACCAGCTTCTACGGGCAATGTACTCCTGACACCCAGCTACACTTGCTGCCAGTTCTGAACTGCAGGTTCAGCTCCTCTTTCACACCCTCTACTATGAAACCTTCCTTTGCTCTCTGACTGCTCACTCCGCTGCGATACACAGCATCCCTCCCATTAACCCCTTTCTCATCCCGCAGTGA
This sequence comes from Microhierax caerulescens, assembly GCA_035590215.1. NCBI lineage: Eukaryota > Metazoa > Chordata > Aves > Falconiformes > Falconidae > Microhierax > Microhierax caerulescens. The sequence continues at coordinate 118,257,704 of JAVJGJ010000037.1, read as the reverse complement.
TAAACCCCAGCACAGTATCTTCCAAACAACACGTCTGTTGTCTTCACATCACGGCTGCAGCTCGCCAAGCAGATGAGCTGCTTTGCCAGCAGGAAGCAGGTCCCGCTTCACCACCTTCCCCATATGATTTCTCCCTGGCAGGCACTTCACAGACCTTTCCACGAGACAGTTCAGCTCTTTAATGCAAGCAGAAAACTTACCCTCACCCTGCCCGACAGTGTGCACAATCAGATCACAGAGGGATGCAAACCACAGGGAGACTTTTAAAGGTCAAGATCATAAAGTCTGGAGCGTTCGTCCTCCATCCATCATATTATTGAGCACACAAGCAATATTCAGCAGTGGACAATATAATTCACATTGTCATTCCAAAAGTCTTCATGTTTTGTAGGTCTTCAAAGAAATAACCACCCGGCAAACAAACACCATTTGCCAAGTTTCATACCTTGCTGACCTCCATCCCTCAACCCCATCTGGGTTTGAAGCCCCCCCAAAAACCAGATTACATGAGCTATACACTTCATGCATCCATGAGTACACCACCTTAAATCTTGGCCATTGTCATCAGATGCCACATCTTCTATGTGTACCTGGTCACACTCCTGTTTAAGAAAAAATTAAAAATAAAGTTAACTGTTGTAATCCAGAAACATACTGAAATTTGCAGATTAAAGAAAGTGTGACACAAAACAATCCCCTCACACTTCCCAACAGCAACAAGCCATGTCACACTGCCTCCACAAAGCTATACATGGCTTCCATCAGCTTTGTCTCCCAGTCCTGGGTTTTACTTCTCAGCACCAACAGGTCCTTGCCAAGACTGGGATTTGCAGTACCAGAAAAGTCTGAAAGCAGCATGTGTCCATGACGTTTTGAGTTGCCTGCAAAAAGGATCTTCGACACTCACTAAACAGGTTGGACTCAAAGCTCACTCGCCATCTGAAACCCTTTTTCCATTTCACAACAAGCCAAACAAAACCAAATATACCCCAAAACCACATTATCTGGTCAGGTATTGGTATTCCATTTCATGAACAGAGCTCGTGGTTAATTCTGTTATTGAAGAGCCACAGCACAAGCCCTGGAGTGAAGCATCAGCATGGTGGCACTGCCAAGACTCTGGTAGTTAGTACAGCTAATTTAACCCAGAGATAAATTGCAAATACCTTAGGACAAGAAATGATTTTTCCCCATTTCAAGAATTTCCCACTGCTGCTACTAACCAACAACTACAGCAATATGTGTTGCCATTGATAGTATAGTTAACATATCAATGACTACCTTTCCAGCACAGGAGACTATTTGGTGGGGTTTTGGTGGTTTTTTTTTTCTGGGACAGGGAGGTAACTGCCATTACCACCTTTGCAAAGTTCACAGCTGCAAGCAGTCACAGCCACAAATGGAAACTTCATTTAAGTTTCTATTTGCATCAACAAAACCTTCTTGTTTTCCCACAATGTGCAGCAGTGATGCACCTCCAATTCACTGTTCTTATTCAGCCTTACTAAGCTTCAAACTAGTTCTGTAAATTCTGCAAGTTAGGTTCCTGAATCCATCTTTGTGGACTCATCTCAAAGAAGAAATGAATCAGATTTGCTACTTCCTACCATTTAGTTCCAGATTCTGGCATAACTTCACATCTCTCTGTATATGTCGCATTACTGCCTCCACCCCTACGTGATAACTGATCAGTGCACAGCACAGGGCACTGCCATGATTAAAGCAAAGATTTATATTCCGCTTCTGTGGAAGTGGTGCAGAACGGTGAGATGTATTTAATTTGGTGACGAGTACTGCACGTGAAAGAGGATGGGAGCTGATCACAAGTTCTTGAGGCAGGATGGGAACGGGAGAGTGGCAGAGACAGCTTGCAGGAAAGAAGAAGGGCAGGTGCTGCGGGACGTGCGGCTGCACGGCACGCCTGTCTCTGGAAGCGTGTCCTTCACAGCTGTTACACGGCCAGTGCAACCTACTGAGGCACTGGCTGGGATGCACGAGTTGTCTCCTGTCCTTGACTTAGTCAAAGCCCCTGAGAACTGACGTTCTCGAGGTCAGGCCACTTTGTTCCCCACATCTCTGGGCTCCGTTTCAAAACAGGACCAGTGAAAGCAAAGTGTTTACCAGTTCAGAATGCAAATATAAGACAAAGCCCACATCACTCTTGTTATCTACAGAGGTTCAAGCAGAAGCCCATCAGAGAGCTAGGAGAGCTCATGACACTAGAAGCCTGCAGAATGCCTGTCTCAGGTAACAGCACACCTCTGGTGCGGTTGTGCCTAGAACCACTTCGTTCTGGCAGACTGTTATTTTTCAGCATTAAGCGGCTCTGAAGCACAACAGCCCCTCACAAATGGGGCACCATCATCCTGACCAGGTAACGCGGAGTTTTGCCCTTCAAGAACGTTTGCCATGTACCTCCAAGTCATTGAAAAACAAGTGAGTATCAGCGACTTCAAAAATCATCTCCTCCATTGACAGACCTGAGCCAATCACTAGGGTTGGATCCTGGTAAAACAAAAAAAGTAAAATGTAAATTCACTGTGGTTAAAGGCAGAAGTAAATTGTGATAAATCTTTCATCAGTTACACCGCAGTTTCCACTGTATATCAAGCCTGACATAATTCCATCTGCATTCAGTGGTGTGAGTTACAATTGCCCTAATATTTTACGTAACTCCATTAAAAAAAAAAATAAATCCGTATTCTGGTAATACCCTGACCCAAAATGTAACAAAACACTTCAGTACTGCATAGCAGGGACTGATGCATTTTCAGAGGTAACGCAAATAAACATTCAAAAATCTTCAGTATTTTGAAGGATAAAAAATACTTTCTTTCACAATGTGCTATGACCTCAGCAATTCCTAACGATTATAAAAACCAGTTTGACATTTTAAGACTTGTATTGTTGAAAGGGAAGTGTTTGTGATGTCCATATCCTAGTTCTGTATAAAGCCAAATTTAGTGTTCTTTCCCCACCCCAAACTACCAACAACTCAAAAGTATCACCTTATACACTTAAACCAAATACAATTTTGTATTCCTCTTCCAAAGATTTAACATTTAATTCTGCATGACAAATACGGTTCTTCTTCCACAGAAAAGACAGTATTACCTTGCCATATTTTTGAGCATAAGACCCTGTGAGAAGTGAATGGAAGATTATGATGGTCTCATCCAGGTCCCAGAGAAACACTCGCTGCACAGAGAATAAAACAGGTTAGAGCAGGAATACTGCAAGCACCGAGCTACAAGAAAGGAGCAAGTTTTAGGGTTAACTTTGTGGTTAGTTGCAGAATGCTTTTAACAGATATGAATGACAATATCCATCTTACAGGCTGAACACATTATTAAACTCTTTCAGTTTATGCAGTGGAGTTTCTATACTGCTACAGTGCGAGTGCATACTCGGAGTAAGGCCTTCTTGTTCAAACTATTTCAAAAGCTTCTCTTGCTTTTATGAAGTGTTAATAAATTTTAGAGCCCTGCCAGGGTAAAAGTTTACTGTCTGTGATCTGGAGAGCACCAGGTAAATGACCTGGGCGTTTATCAGACACCTTTGTTCAGATGAAAAAGGGGGACTGGCTGCCACGAGGAACAGCAGAGCTTCGGTACAGAAGGACTTTGATAAACTTGAGACTTGGGCCAACAGGAACTAGAAGAATGTCCCTAACCGCAGATTCTGCACGTGGGGTAGAACAACCGCTCGTATCGGCTCAGGCTGGAAGGAGCTGGAGGGGACAGTGGGCACAGCATGAGCCAGCAGCACCCTCCCTGTGGGTCAGACAACTGCATGCTGAACACTGTGTGCCTAGCTGATCGAAGGAAGGTGCTGTCTCACCCTGCTCGGCACTGGGAAGGCCACCCCAGATTACATCCCCAGTTCCAGAGGTACGTGAGGGAACTCGACAGTGGCCATCAAAAGGCTGTTGAGACAGTCAGTAGCCTAGAGGAGAGGCTGAGGGAGCTGTGATGTTTATCTTAGCAAAGAGGAGACCAAGGGGGATCTAATAGCAGACCCCAACTAGTTGCAAGGGAGCTGCAAAGATGGGAGAAAAATTATTTTCAGCAGTGGCAGAAGGAAAATTGCCATGGAAAAAGAAGGAAAAATTTGCAGCTTGGAAGATTCCAGTTGGAAAGAGACAACCTCCTCCCCCAGGTCGATGTAGTAGTCCTGGGACAGATCACTAGACAGATCCAGAATCTCCAACATTGGAGGTTCTCAAGACTCAGCTAGACAAAAACATGGTTTCAGTGCCGGGGACAGCCCTGCTCTGAGCAGGAGGATGTACTACATCCAGATGTCTCCTCCACTGACACCACTATGATTTCAAGAAGCGTTTAGGTGATGCTTGCCAAGGACCGCTGAAGAACTCATTTGGGCCAGTTCTCAGATAGCATGGGTCATGGGAATTTCCCAAATAACGTCTCAGCACAGGAAAGACATGGACCTCCTGGAGCAGGTCCAGAGGAGGGCCACAAAAATGATCAAAGGGATGGAACACCTCTCCTTTAAGGAAAGGCTAAGAAAGTTGGGGTTTTCAGCCTGGAGAAGAGAAGGCTCTGGGAGACCTTATTATGGCCTTTCAATACTTACAGGGGGCTTATAAGAAAGATGAGGACAAACTTTTTAGTAGGGCCTGTTGTGATAGGACAGGGAGGAATGGTTTTAAACCATTAAAAGGAGGTAGATTCTGACTAGATGTAAGGAAGAAATTTTTATGACGAGGGTGGTGAGACACTGCAACAGGATGCCCACAGAGACTGCAGATGGCCCAACCCAGGAAACGTTCAAGGTCAGGCTGGACGGGGCTCTGAGCAACCTGATGTAGTTGAAGATGTCCCTGCTCACTGCAGGGGGGTTGGACTAGATGACCTCTAAAGGTCCCTTTCAACCCAAACTATTCTATGATCCCCTTCCAT
>JAVJGJ010000037.1:118227250-118248345 GCA_035590215.1 Microhierax caerulescens | reverse complement strand
CAGAGGGGGTGGAGTGTGTCCAGAGCCGGGCAGGGGACTGGGGCACAGGGCTGGGGGAGCTGGGTGGAGTCAGCTTGGAGAGGAGGGGGCTTGAGGGGCCTCTGATTGCTCCCTACAGCTCCCTGGCAGGAGGGTGTAGGCAGGGGGGGTCGGTCTCCTCCCAGATGACAAGTGACAGGACAAGGGGAAACAGCCTCAGGCTGTGCTGGGGGGGGTTAGATGGGGTGTTGGGAAACATTTCTTCACCGAGGGGGTGGTCAGGCACTGGCACAGGCTGCCCACGGAGCTGGGGGGGTCACCGTCCCTGGGGGTGTTGAAAAGCCATGTAGATGTGGTGCTTGGGGACATGGGTCAGTGGTGGGCTCGGCAGTGCTGGGGTAACGGTTGGCCTCGATGATCTCAAAGGACTTTCCCAACCTAAAGGGTTCTGTGCTTCTACATTAAGATGACTTTTATGCTAGAGTATCTCTGTCAAAGAGAAATCCCAGCACAAGCACAGTCTGACTTCATGCTGTTTCCTTCTGTCTGTGTAAGACGCCTCCCAGAAGGGTTGGGATCTGACCTCCCAACAGGCAGGTTCTGCTGACCGGAGGCCAGCAATCACGGGGCCGCCACTCTGTCTCCAGTTTCTTCAAAAAATAATTCATTATGAATAACGTGACTGCAACAGGGGATGCCAAAGCCACCCTGTGCTCTGAAATTTGTGGTTTTGTCTTGTGTTCTATTTTCTGAGAGCAGATGTACTGACAGCAACAGAAAGTCATCTTGGCACTGGCTGAGGGCGCAAGGCCAGCCACAAGAGCTACAGATAAACTGCCTTTACTCATGTCCTGACTTCAGCAAGCAATTATTTTGCATGCTGTGATGAAAGGTATCCATTTATGAAGACTATTTACTCATTTAGGAGATCACTGAGCACCTGAAGCTGTGGATTTTAATTTCTGCTACAGACACTAAAGAAAGCAGCCACCCCAAATGTCATGTCACACTCTCCTAGCACACAGTGCACTCCTTGATGCCCTCAAAGAGCAGCGGACTTGTGAACCAGGCACCCTGGTCTGCACTACTGAAAGAAAAATCTTTTTTCCCCTTACAGCTCCAAGCAATTTTATGTTAATGAAAGAAACTTAAAAAGCAACAGCACAAGCATACGAGGATTTTTGTGCATCCATTGCATTTTCCACACTTCCTATATTCTCTTTCTGCAAAGTTGTGACATTGAAGGGTTCCTTTGTATATCTAAATACTCAGAATGGCAGTTACCACTGACAGTGCTATGTATTACCTGCAGGAGGTCACAGTCAGGAGGAAGGGCTCTAGGCTAGCTGCAGGGATTTTCTACTTTGTTTTATTCCAGCACCATCAGAATGCACCTCCTACTTTACTGTTGTGGGGGTTTTATTTTGTTTTGTGTTCAATCTATTTTCCTTTTCTTGCTGAGGGAGAACAAAGGCATTGAAATAACATCCACCTATAATCCTCCCTGTAGGTTTGGTTCTCAAAATAGTTTGTTTCTTCTCCGCTGTCACTCTTGCAAAGATCTCAGTACCCTGTTTAAGAACCACCTTCCACACAACTGGCAGAGAAGGAAACAGCTTTGAACATACAAAGTGAGTTTGTTGCAAAGGCCAAAGGGAAAAGCATTATGGTTAAAGAGACAGCAAGAGTAATTTTGCTGACTTTGAGTTCCATACCAAGCCCTGTAACTCTAGTACCCATTGTGCTCCATTTGAAGTGATGCAAATATTTGCCCTGCCTTTGCTAGTTTTGAGTAACATGTTAAACAAAGGTGAAGGAGATGCTGCACGTAAATATAACAAGGAAGTTTTACCTGTGAGATGCTGGCTACTGCTGACGTGGAAATATTGACAACAGTTGAGGATGTAGAGACTGGACTGGCATTGGTAGTTGATGCTGTAAAATTAAGAATTACTGCATTAAATGCTTCTAAAAAATCACAATAGACAAGAGAAATCCAGGTTGTAAGATAAGTACTTACTAGGCTTATGTGCAAACATTTGTGCTTCCAGTACCAGTCTGCTTGTAACAGCCAAAAAAAGAGCTGGAGCATATTTTTAAACCAATTACGTTTCATCTGGGCTTACAGGGAAGGAGAGCTAGCACATCTTTAAAAACAGTACTTTCAAAATGTTTCAGAAACCTTTTCCCTCCATGCCTGCTAAGCAACTGGAGTATAACTGAAACAGCTTCACATCTTTACTAAGAGTTTTGAGAAGACAACAATCATATTCTGATGCTCAATCAAGTAGTAGTTGAAAATTAATCAGAATACATCAGTAAAATGTGTTAGGAAATAAATGTGTTTAAATAGCTCTGATAGAAAAATATCTCTGCGTTGGACTTAGTATATTTAGTCTAACTAGATTAAAAAAGTTAAGGAAACAGTAAAAATATTTCAAATAGTATAAAAAGGGTGCTTCCTACTGGAGAAAGCGAACGTATCTCCCGATATCCCTGTGAGACTACAACTGTTTCTTGGATGAAACTTTCTGAAATAATTTGTCAACAGCTTGTAGGACAAATTATTAGAGACACGTGGTTGTTAGTGTGATTTTTAAGATGTTTAATAGCCTCCACGTCACTGCATTCAGTTCTTCCACAACACAGAGGAGGCTGCTAGAGCACTGGCTGGGAACACCAGTCATTTGGCAGATTTTGTGGTTTTACAGCCCCAGGGCTACTCCATTAAGCATTACTCCACACTGGGTTTTGGGACCCTCAAAGATTAGTGAAAGCAAATCATGAAATTGGCATGAACAAAATCAGGATGTACTAAACCAGGTGCCACCAAGAAATATTATTTTTGCTAAACCTTCTGTCTCTGCACACAAATAAAACCAAAAAGCACTTTTAGATGCTTATGAAAAGACCTGGAGAAATCCACATTATCACCTACTTCACCATCACTCTGAGAAAAGGCCTCACTTTCTGCAAATAACACCCAGGCAGAATCCACCCCACGACTGAAAAAGTCAAGCTTCTGAAGGTTTTGGTCTTTCTACCCGAGGGCAACAGACCCCACCATGAACTGTTCATCAATGTAGCACAGATACTACCTGGTGAAAGCTCCTGGAAAGAGGAATGGATCCAAAATATGCCTCAAAAAAGATGAAAACCGAAAGAAATATATCTTCAAAGAGGTGCAGAAATACACAGTATTTACAAGAGGTGAGAAATGTGAAGGGTGACATCTCTGCGGAAGCAGAAACGAAGGTCAGTAATTAACCCCTGGGAAGCCCCTCATAGATAGGAGCAGCTGTGTTCAAAAACGGATAGGAGAGAATTTGGGGGGAGAACACAGAAAAAGGAAAAAAGGCTGTACTGGACAGCAATAATGGAAATGAAGATATTCAAGTACCTACTGTAGCTATGCAGCTACTAGAAGCACAACTGTGAGAATAAGGTACCCGTCACAGATACTCCTCCTCGTAAGCAACTGCTGGAGAGCAGGGGCCGGGGCTAGTTTTCCAACTAAAACTTCTTCCGACAATACATGTTATGGAAACAATCAAGGCTGTTATTCCCCGAAGAAAATGTCACTTCCTAGGGCACTGTGAAGAGCAGCTCTCCAGAAAAGATCCTCACTAACACAGAACCAACCTGCTGTGAAGCTGGAGGAGATAAACTGTCTATAAGACAGATTATTCTACCATGTCTCTAAGATTATCATGGAGAGCAAACAGAAAGTGATTCTCACCTGCAGTGCTCTGAAGAGGCTGCTTCTTCACTGAGATAGGTAACAGAAGGTAAGAAATCATAGAAAAAAGATTCCAAGTGCTGGGATTCTGGTAAAAACACAGATGCCCTCACGTGAACTTCATTGTTTATCTTAACTCTGGTCTCCTTCCAACATTTTTTTAATTATCCTTTATCTAGTCGATGTTATACATCAGATTTTTACAAATGGCTCCCACTACACAGATAAGCCATTTCTTTCTGCACCGTGGATCAGTTCCTTTCATCTGTGAATGGGCCAAAACAACACAAAAATGTTTGGCATGGATGTGCCAGAGGGGACCACTTCATGGTCTCAGGTTTAAAAGATCAGCAAACAAGTATCGCCTTGAAGTTGCCACGACTCCTCTTCTCCCTTTCTCCCCCACTTCCAGACCTCATCCTCAGATCTTACACCACTACCTCCCCTGCCTTACTCATCCCATTTGGTTTGGCTTCAGTCTTTTCCAAAGATGTTTCAACCTGCTTTATGTGGTGGGAAGAAATTGCAATTAATGCATTTTATGTTTCACTTGGTTGCTTTGCTCTCTCAGGGAAGAGGGGATGCTCCGAGCTGACAAAAGAAAAAAGGTTTCACCATGATGACAGTCAGGCTCTGGTACTGGCAAAATCTCAATCCTTGGAGATTTTTGAGACCCAACTGGATAAAGCCCTGAGCAACCTGGTTCTGAATTCAGTGTTAACTCTTCTTTGAGCAGGAGGCTGAACTAAAGATCTCCGAAAATCCCTGAATTATTCTATAAAGACATCACACAAGAAACAGGTTAAGAATTCCTGAAATGTTTTTTAAAACCTACAGAGAAAGAGCCAATTTTTTCTCAATTTATTACCCAAACATAAATGGCAAAAATCCTGCCTAAAAAAATACATATATCAATTTGCGCATATTTGCCTATGGATCAATATTCCATTATTCAGCTAACTGGCACATTCACTCCTAAAAATTGCTTTGGAATCTGGTGAAATTCAGCACCTGGCTTCTTAGATGTGGCACTTCCAGCAGTTGTGATATTTGCAGGATAGTTTTACACTGAGAAATTCACTTTCTAGCAGATCTACCAACCTGGGGTGTGTGATATAGAAGAGCCATCTACCTTCAGAAGTAATTAAAAAAGTTTTAAAAACTCCAGTGTCAGACAAGTGTATTTCCTGACATCAAGATAAAGACCACCAACAAAGAGCTTGAGCTGCAAGAGCATTCCCAGTAAAGCATGCAAGAACACAACATTTAGTCTCCTCTCCCCTTCCCGTTTGCTCTTCACCCTGTTAAGTCCATCAGCATGGCACCACCAAGCCAGCCTGGTGCATACAGAGGTATGTAGCAAATACAAAACCAAACACAAACACACGCACAAAGAGAGAAAGAGGCAAAGCATAAAGAAGCATGCACAAACCAAGACCAAACGTGCAAGCCTCTCTACCTGTGGTATCTGGACTCAATTAGGTGGAGAGAGATGCAGATAAAAACCATGCCAAGTTACCTTCAATGGAATAAGAATAATGTGCTGGGCTGGGCTGGCTTGTGGTTAACCCTGTAGTGCAGGTAAGAACACTGTGCTGACTTGTAGATGGAGTCTGAATTAAACCACTTTCAGGTTTCATACCTGGCCACAGTGCACCTGAATTGGATAAATTGGACCAGTTACAAACAAATATGCTGGGACCAAACAGCATGCTGCTACCTCAGATTAAGATCTTTGCTTGTCACAAAAGCAAGTAACAAATCATACATGGAAAATTTTGATTTCTGCAATAGTAAGTGCTGTCAGGCTGTGCATGGATTAGAACTGCTGACAAAACTGGCTGAAAAAGAGAAAATTAAAAGCACCAACAAGACCAATTTCCAAAGCTTTCAACTAAAAATCTGTTAGTGTCACAGTAAGATTCACTGCCACGTGGGTACAAAGGAACTGCTAATCCCTTTGATGTTTGGGCTGAGTTGCACAGCACTGCAAATGACCTCAATTATTACACAGTGAGGCTGAAGTTGGTATCTATTAAGATCAAGGTCAATGCTTCCACTACTTCAGTGGGCTTTGGGTTGACTAGCTTAAAACAAGTGCAAGTCAGTAATTTTCAAAGACTTACGACTGCAAATATGGAGCTAAAAAAAAAAAAAAAAAAAGTGGAAAAAAGAAATCTGAATGTTTCTTTAGATTTTTTTTAGATTCTGGAAGGTATTTGTAACAACACTTTTGCAACAACATTGTAACTGGGCAAAGCACAGAGGCAGCCAAGTGACTGTAATTCATCTGTACCAGGCACACCGAGGCAGCGTGGTTTCAGCTCAGGTGCCACGTTACGGTCTAGTCTAGTGCACAGCATCCGACTGAAGTAGCTCGGCTCAGGCCCGATTCTTCAGGACTCTACAGGCTTTTGTTTAAGTATTTCCAGACCTACAGCCAAAGTCATAGGCACTTCTCCCTGGCCCTGGTTAGAAAGCAGGAATCAGTTGAGAGGATCTACTTAAAAACAAGCAGGAGTGTGCAAAGCAGAGGGAGAAAGGATGTTTGGAGCTAGACACAAAGTTCAGGGGCAGCAGAAAGTCCACCCTTCTTCTTAACCCCCCCAAAAAAAGAGTACTAAATCTGTGCGAGCCCCCTGCAGCCTTTCGCCCACCCTAGCAGGGTGAGCCACAGGCTCTGAGCTCTAGGTCTCTTACCCAGAAGACGCAGGAGACCACAGAGCTGGACATGAGCAGCACCTCCGAGAGCTTGCTCCATGCTGTGGCTCTGTCAGAATTAAATTATGCAATGTCTCTTTGATTTATTTACATATCTGATCTCAAACTGTCACCTGTGAGTCAAGTTAAGTCATTCACCTATCTGTACAGCCACGCCAGGGTTTTGATTCTTTGACTCTCAAGCTGCGACTTCATTACTGTCTCAAGCCTCTAGAACCGCGATAACTGGCAAACAAAAGGGAAAGACTGATTTAAGAAAGATCGTAGACATATTGTAGGAACTCCAGAACAAAATGTATTGGAAACAGATCCTCTAAGGAGAATGGGAGTAGCTGTATTTGCTTAGTCTGGAAAGGGTGTGCCACAACCTCCAAATATGAGTACTTTTTAGAGGACAGAGTAACCAACAGTTCCTTACAGCACAAGATAGATGGACAAGGAGCACACAGCAACACAGTCCAAACACAACACACACACCCCAAATACAGCCACCACCACTAACCAAGAAAACATCACGCACACACAAAATACTAACACAAACCCCTACATCCTCCCTCCCCCCAAAAATTTTAGAAGTCTAAAACTCCTTTCTAAAAATCTTGGCCTAACACTTCAAAGGAAGCACTGCACATACTTAGATGTATCTGCCTTTAAAAAAAAACCCAAGCACGTGACACAGTAAAATACCTACGAACAAAGCAGCCTCAGCGCACCATCCACAACAAACTACCAATAAACACTAAATAAATGAAGGAAACCACCAGCCCCTGTTCAGATATAGCAAAAAAACAGTGCAAAAACCAGTGAAACCGAAGTGCAGGCACCCAGGGAAGAGAAGTATGTTCCAGCAACCGTAACATAGGGTCAGGCACAGTTTGTAGGTAACAGACTGTTGTGACAACCACCAACACTACAGTCAGACAAAAAGCCAAGGAACAGAGCGTTCAGAAAGGCAGCAGACAAACTGCACTGGCAGCTGACGACTCGAGTGTGGACACAGCATCAGACTTGTCTGCACTGGCTCAACCTCCCAGGGGAAACCTCTCCTGGAGGAATGAAGGGAGCTCAGCAAAAGCAACAGCCAGACCTTTGCCTCGCCAGGGTATCTAACACAGAGTCAAGTAGAAACTCAGGTGCTGGGGAAGTTTGGTTGTTTTTAAAAATCTCTGAAATGGCAGTCGAGCCTTACTGGCAGGGGCTGGGCTAGAAACACAGAAACAGCGAACACTAAAACAGTAAAACAGCCCAGCACTTACACCCTGCAAAGCTCCCACTTCGTGGTACTCAACTGAGCAGTCAGAACAATGTCCCTCAGCATTAACACAGGGGAAATGAGATCTGGGAGATACTGTTTGATCAAACCCTTGCGTCCCAGTTACTGAAAAGCTATAATTTTTTTCCTAAGGATCCCTCATCCACAAGAAAACTCCTTTTCATGAATCCCAGGTGTAAAAAAAAAAAAAGAAAGAAAAAAATGTAAATTTGTTCTACCTATTGACCTTTCTCAGAAAGGTAACAATTTGTGCCATATTATTTTAAACAGTATTAGTCATGTAACATATCTAATAAAACTGAGCTCAGTTCTCCTATCTCTTCTACACCATCTTTGACAAACAGCACAACAAATCAATTGTTTTGTAATTTCTATAAAAGCCCTTGCTGTGTCAGCAGCTATCAAAACCCACAAATGTTGCTGGTTTTATTCAAAGACATCTAGTTCTTCAGCTAAGGAAAAAACCCATTCTTTTACACTTCAAAGCAGTAATATTTTAGCAGTACAGATAAATCTGCACAAGGCTCTGTCATTTAGCTACGCAGCATGACCACAAGCCCCTGCGACAGACCCTACGTGGTGGTCTCACACTCGCTGGCAGCACACGGGGTCTCTCCCAGGTTCCTGCGTGGAAGGGTGATGCTCTCCCCTCGCATCAGAGCCAGGTGCTAAGGGGCAAAACAGCCTCTGCCACCACACATTTTTGAGAGCTGGCAACATTATATGATATTTACATATGAAACCCAGCTGGACAACATTAAAAATGAAAAGAGAAGTTAAAATGATAAATTTTAATAATCAGTTATAAAATTTCATACATGTGAGGGGATAGTCAATCGCATTTTTTTCCCCCCAGTGCTTGACACTTTAATATGCAGAGTAAATCAAAAGACCAGGCAGCATTTTCCACTAGCTACCCCACACAGAAAATAGCTTTTCTTCTGTCTGCACCACTTAAACTCCCCTCACACATCATGGAGAAAGATGGCCATTATCTTCTAAACCAGACCAACACCCCGGAGGGGTGTCTCTCCCTCCATGCACTACAAGGGAAGCACAGGGTGAATGTCTCAAACCCTGTCATCGTGCTTTAGCTGCTCAGTTACAACGGAACTCTGACCCTTCAAGCATCTGCAAAAACTGGCGTGGCTAACAGAGGGCTCAAGTATTGGTGCAACTTCAGCAAACTTGCCTAGTAAACTTGGGAGACATTGTAGCATGAAATCTACACTTGGTGAAAGATGAAATAACAAAAAAGGTTTAATCCTGGGCAGCAAAAAGGAAAGGAAAAATACCTTCAGCAGACATGTACAGGGTCTTGTGTGATTTCACTGACAAAGGAAAACTGCACAAACACAGCTATACCATAATCAGACAGAATTATGATCACAAACTGAGAACCACCTGGCAAGCTTCACGGGGAGACATCCAAATTAATGGCCAGGAAATCAGCTTTCTAAGAAATAATTTATTATAATATAAAGTCCCATACAGAGATCAGTACTGATCTGGAATTTAAGTTGGGCATGTGCAAATTCTTCCCTCCAACACACCTGTTTTTTTAGTGACAACATAAAACAATAACTGCAGGCCCTGAGAAATCTTTGAAAAGTTACTTCTTACCGAAAGGAGGTAGTCCGTACGTTTGGGTGGTCTGGGGGTAGATGGTGTAGGGCTGAGACTGCTGTAGTGCTTGGTACTGAGTCTGACCAGGGTAAGGGCTCATTGTTTCCGATACAGGTACAGAAAGGATATGTGCATATGGCCTTGATAAAAGAAAGAACAAGAGTAAAGAAGAACTACTTACATTATGCATCTTTCAGTCGCTAAACCAGAAGTCACATTAAAAAAATGCTTTAGAAAGAAGAAACAACACACACTGACATGTGCCCTCAGTGCAATAAACCGTGCGTGTTTCCCAATACCTCAGGCTCTTGGTTTTTTATATATGTTGCCTGTTTCTTGCAGTGACACCAGTGAAAACTTCTCCGTGATGCCACAGCACCAGTGCTTACTCCAGAACTGGGAGGGCAGCTGTGAGTACAACCAACTCCCCGTTCCAACAGGCACGAGCAATTAGTTTCACTTATCATGCCTCACCACACCAAATCCTAGAGCTAATACAGTACAGCAGTATGTGTCAGAACTACTGGAACACACAGACAGACGATGCAAAAGCAGGGACGGGGCATGAAGGCCTACTATGCTGCAATGGGAAGAACAAATGGGAAGATTAAGATCCCCAGACGCGGTGAATGATGAGAAAATCCTATATTCCCCTTATATTAATTTATGTCCAGTTTGTTTATTCCTCAAACAGCATGGGCATTATTCAACAAGACTATTGTGCTCTTCATTACTTGAAGGGGCTCATTTATCCTTGTGATCATAGAACAACAGCCACTGAAGCCAAAGGGTGCTTCCTATGAGTTTCAATGTCTGCAGCAATGAGTATCTGTTGCCAGCAGATACGAAAATGTGATTTACAGCATTACAGAAATTCAAATAGATGCAAAAAGATTACTTCAGAAAGAAGTAAGAATTACAGAATTCAGTTACAATTGTTTGACTTACTTTGCAGAATACATTTGTGAGGTATAATCATTTGATGACCTTGGGATATAATCAGTGCATGTCATAACTGGAAAAAAAAGTTTGTATAATTACATGGGTGATTTCAAAACCCAGCAAATAATGACAATTAAACATCAGCATGCAAAGTACATTTTAATCATAAGACAGGATTTACAAAGGTTTTTTAGTGCCTTCAATATCTGTTTCAAGGCAAATTCTCCAAAAGTGTGCTGTTAAACCAGCAGCTCATAGCAGGTGGACAATTCAGCCAGTACTCTTTCTCCCTTTTGTAACGGTGCTCTTTCTCTTTACCAGTTGGTACAACCACCTTTTGCAACTGTCACGATAAAACTTTCCTTTCAGTCCTGGCCACATCACATCAAGCGGTAACAGGCTGAGCTGCAGTGCACAAGGCTCACAGTTCAAATTCAGAGGGCCTCTAAAGAAATTCAGCAGTTACACTTAACAGGATGTTTGCATTTTTCTGCTTGAATAAATCCACAGCAATTGCACTCTGAAAGTGGTAAGACAGAGTCACTCACGCTGCAAATCCAAGGAGGAAATACTCAAAATCTTTGCACTTAGCACCACCTATGGCTCTAGTATACCCTGTAAGAGACAGCTCTCAGCTACAGCATTCTCGATTGGAGTGGAGAAGGGGGCTTGAGTTGCTATGTCTTAACCCAAAATCCATTAAACCCCCCCCTGGATTCAGGTGAGCTGGCCTGATAAATACTCACCTGTCCATGAAACTAGGAAAGCAAGGATGTGCAGGAAACCTGGCACTGAATGCGGCTCTGTGCAGCCGCTCTGGCACATTCCACCACCATAGTGCAGCATGCTGCAGTGATCTCCAGGTTAGATGATTTTTGTGACTCTAAATCTGCATAGTACACGGGTTTACCAGTTTGAATCTACAAGCACCATACCCAAATTTTTAGCAGACGCAGCAGTGCTGCTGTGGATCCAGTTTATCCATCTGAAGCCAGTCTGGAAGCAGGCAAAGCAGCCAGGTTCCAACCCTGCCTAGGAGGGGATCCATCCAGGCTAGCAGTGCACCTCCTGCATGGGTCCGGGGGCCTGGCTCCTCCAGCACTAGCATTACAGGGGACTGCACTTTCCCTCTCCCTTCTGGAGTGGGTAACTGTCTTCAAAAAGAAATTGTCATTTTTTAAAATAAAAGGTCATGGATAACAGCTTACTTTGCCTTGGGATTTGCTCCAGGTGCCAGGGATGTGCTCCAGCAAATCAGGCTTTCCTTATCTGGAACAGTCCTACAATACTATTATTGCTCTGTATCATCAGGTCGTTGACTCTTTTATCAGCTACATCCACTAAGGGGAGCAGGTTAGTTTGCACAGGCACCTTAACTCTTAACATTTGCATTCTGACACTTAAAGAACCTCATCTCAGTGTAAACTGAGCATAAACTGCTGAGGAATACAAGCAATCAGCCACATGCTCAACCTTCTGAATGCTTCGTGAATCACCTCCCTCTGGGCCTCGGTGTTTGCCTTTACTCATGGTGTGAAACTCACGTACCACAAGGATACAACAGGAAACACCAACTGGGAACTTTTGGACCTACAGGCTTTCATTCAACCCTTGTCAGATATTCTCACATCTGTCCTGCAAAAGCATCCTCCTTTTGTGTTTTGTTTTTTTTTAAAAGAACATCAGCATTCAGCTGAATAGTAATGTAGTAATGGTATTTCTAGAATTCTTATTTTTTAAACAGCATACAGAGAATACTGAGGATTAGGTAAAGGTGTAAAAAAAACCCAACCAACCAACCCTCACAATATTACTGCATGCACCTTCTGGAATTTGTAAATGGCTTATCCAGTTAGGCAGCAGATTTTGCAGGCTAAAACTTTTGGTAACTCCTGCGACTGCAACATCACAGCATAGTAAATAGCAATGGAAAGTTACACATTACATATTTTCAATCAAATTGAGATGATTTACACGTATAAATAAGTATGGGCAATCAAAAGTATTTTACACAGGAATCCTACTTTTGTAATAACCTCCACTCCTCTTTTTCCAGAAGAAAGGATACATTCCACCTCTCACTTACTATGTCGTCTCTTTATGAAATTTGCCTCGGTTTCCTCTCAATTTTTTTCAAAAGGAATTTCTGCAGACATCCCATACAGTTTAGAGTCTAAGACTAAGTGTATGGCATATTATTACAAAAGACCCAAACAGCTATGTAGAGATAATGATTTATAAAAATAACATCTCTTACAATAGGCATTAATATTGCTTAACTCAACCCTCAAGAAAAAACATGTGTAAGGTGGATAAGACATAAGCAGTACCCAGCAGCAAGTTGGCAGGCAGTGACACAAAAATATTTGTTAGAAGGAGATACTTGCTAACTATCAGGCATTAACACTTTGTAAACACCACAGCAAACTTTCACTTTACAACTGATAGTGAGGACAGGCTAAGGATTACAAGGAGGAGACAAAACTTGTGCTTGATGAAGCAAAGTAACGAGACCAGTGGAAGAAAAGAGGAAGGACAGTGGGAGCAGAACAACTCCAGAAGATACTTACTCTCACTGGACATGGGAAGGTTTGAACCAAGGCTTGAAGATTCAGGTTTCTGGTCGCTGACTTCTGCATTGCTCACATGACTGCCAGGACAAACAAAGGCCAATCATCAGCATTATGAACTCTTAAATTAATATCCTTGGGCATCATAACCCCTGGGTTCAACCTTCCTAACCAAGGCAAACTGACTCTTAACAGAAACTAGCTGTGCACTCTTTGGTATTTCACGCAGAGATCCCAAGAGGGAGATTTGCAGCTCAATCACACATTAAACTGTCCCAGGTTTGCATGGCCAGGTTTTGGTGACTGGGCAGCTACCGGGGCAGCCTCGGTGAGAAGCTGCCACGAGCTCCCCCCGTGCCTGACGGAGCCCACGCCAGGGAGGAGCGAGGCTGTGTGAGAGCAGCAGCCCTGCAGGCACCCAGGGCAGGGCAGGGGGCAGGGGGGGCTCCAGGCACCGGAGCAGGGGTTCCCCGGAGCTGTGATGAAGCCCCCAGCGAGGCAGGCTGTGCCCCCAGCCCGGGGAGCCCCCGGGGAGCAGATCCCCCCGCAGCCCGGGTGGGGACCCCCGCTGGGGCAGGGCAGGGTGTGAGGAGCAGCAGCAGGGACAGCGTGTGAGGGACTGACCACAGCCCCTGCGCCCCGTGCCGCTCGCGGAGGGAGAGAAATCTGGAGGGAAGTCGTGGGTAAGGTGTTTTTTTTAAGATTTGGGTTTATTCATCATTGCCCTACTCTGACTTGATTGCTAACAAATTAAACTAATTGCCCCAAGCTGAGTGTGTTTTGCCCATGACAGTAACTGCTGCGCGATCTCCGTACCTCGACCCACGAGCCTATTTTCTCTCTGCCCGGCTGAGGAGGGCAGTGACAGAGCAGCTCCGGTGGGCACCTGGCCCCCAGCCAGGGCAGCCCAGCACATCCCTGCCAGCACATCCACTCCCCAGCTGCTCTCTCGAGATAAGGCTGCAGCTTCGCTGGCGGACCTTGCAGCCCGGAGCTGCCTGCAGCGGAAGGCAGCACTTCTGCCCTGCCACCTGCGCACAGCCTCCTGCTCCCCCGTCAGCTCAGGCACCCTTCGGCTCTCCATGAAAGTTTAATCTGTTCATCCAGCACAAAAACCGCAGTTATTTTTCTGGGATACTGACTGGGCTCAGCTCGCGGAGGGATGCAGTGAGCACCACGCTCGGGGCACGCTTGAGCTACAAGCTGAACTTCCCCTCTCAGCAGCAATAAGCAGTTGTATTGGCTCCTTCACCTTGTGAAACTGCAGCCTCAGAATAGCACAACACCACACAGATGCCTCCAAATTTCATGAAAAGCTGTTGTTGCAGAACTAGAAACGATAAAACTAAAGCCAACAAGGCAAGCATAAAAGGAAAAAAACAGTTCTATTACGAAATTACCTGTACTTCCTACCGTACGTAGAAACAAAGCAAACTGACACATTACTGGAAGTGTGTGATAAATGCCAAATAATCTAGTGACCTGTGAACATTTCTTAAGCACAGAAGTGACACCCAGTTCAAGGATGCTTCAACACTGGTCTTCAGGGACAAACCCAGCAGCGAAACCTCCCATGGCTATGGGAGTCTGTGACCGCAGGGCCACAACGTACCACTCACGGTAGCATTTACTTGGCTCCTGCAGGCTGGGGGGGAAGAGAAGCTGAGGAGTGTGTGATATCAACCAGCAGCGCCCTGGTAGCTCCATCCTCCCCTGGTCTGCTCCTTCAGGCTCTGACAGGCCCCGTTTGTCCAGCTCCTTGCTCCAGGATGGGCTGGAGATAATCCATCCTGGGGCAGGAGGTACAGCTTTCCTGGGACATGGCAAGGGGCGATGTGTGCCATGGATTTGGTTATAAGACAAATGAGTTTCCTTCCTTTGTGAGAGGGAGTGAACCTTAAGCAAAATGCATAATCTGGCTTTTTTTCCCCCTGAAAACCTTTGTAACAAAATCCTCGGATATCTTTCTCAGTACTAGTAGATGAACAGACTTCCGTAACAAAGCATGAATTTTTCAATAAAATAACATTTTTTTACTTAGACTCGGGGTATTTGTGTGCTATTATTCTTGGCAGAAAAAAATGCTGCGATTCTGTGGCACAGCTAGTCAATCTGCAGCTGTTAAATGGCAGGCCGTTTGCAAGCAGGTTGAGAGCTGCTCGTCATGATCATTTCCTGTGGAAAATCTAATAGATAAAAGTTTCTGACCATACTGTACCAGCCCATGTTTCTGCTCTCGACACATGCAGCTGTGGCTCTTGGAACACATCCATCCCAAGTGCTCTTCTTCTCTGTAACTTACAATTTTTCAATTCTCATGGACTGGGAGAAAAATTCTCACTTGCAGCACGGCTGCCTTGTACTGCACCGAGAGCATCCACAGACCAGCCTGACCAGCAGAGCATGCTGTACTCACGAAAGTGTGACGACTCTTAGGGGTGCTTCATGCTCCCAAGAGAGAAATCCCTCACCAGGTACAGCTCTTCCCTTCCCCACTCCCACTATCCAGCTCCAACAAACCAGCCAGAGTATTGACATCGGCTGAAAATCATGTTGCTGAGCAGAAACAGGTCTAATAAATTATTTTAAACTATTCCATAGGTCAAACTTAAAATCATATAGGGTTTATCAAAATAGAGCCAGAATATTTAAACAGAATATTTAAGCAGGTTAGAAATGCAATTTTATCCCGCCACCCCCCATGCTATTTTTTAATAGTATACAAGGATGTTTACACTCAAATCTTGAGGCTACTGGCACCTGTAGGAAAGCTGTTGATGGCACTGAAGCAGGGTAACGCACTGAGGGAGAATCAACACCATTCACTCTGGCACCTTCAGGCCTGCCCGTGCTGCCTTCAGCTCCTTTGTAGCCAACAGAGAGAAAAAAAATCCTCCTAGGACATGGTTTGTCTCACTTCATACTGTCTGGAAAGGGAGCTTGCAGTGATTAGCTCAAATTTCTAACTGTTAGATATATAATGAATTGCACATGCTGTTTGCTTACTATTTCCTGTTAAAGTATTCCCTGTGATTTTTTAAAAAAAGTATATACCAATGCCCCCATTTAGGGCTTCAATATATCACATCCACTCCGGCACAAATGGCACACACCGTGTTTCCTCCTCACTCATATTGGGATGTCTGAGGCTCCAAAAAGAAATCTTTCTTGCCAGTATTCGCTGCTACTCACAGGAACAGAATACGTCCCAATATAGCTTTTTGCACTAGATAATAATAGTGATTAATTCCTAAATATGAGATACATCAGAAAGCATCTACTGAGGCTAAAAATAGTACAACACAACAGCTTCAAGCAGAAGAGTCTATCCATTTTAGAATGTCTAAATTCTCAAAAGCATTATCCACATAGATTTGCTGAGAATCACAGCACAGATATTAAAATATTCTGAGTCTCACCAGAATAAATGCATGGTTTGTGCAGTACATGACAGTCTCATCAGATTCTGTGAAAAACAGGATGCTTGGTGATACGATTCAGACTCTTTGTGGCCACTTTTATAAAAGCTTAACACCAAAGGGCCAGTTAATTTTTTTTATTGGGAACTTAATCTCAAAATTATATCAAATACAAAAATGACTTCTATTTGCTCTATGTCTGTGAAAAAACAAAACAATATGCAAGCTTCTAAAATGGAAGCTTATAATGATAAAAAATATTAATAAATGTTCCACACTAAAATAAAAATGGAAATTACGTACCTCAGGCTTTGTTCTCTGGATTCCTGCATCTTGGCTTTTTTTACCTGCAAAGACAAAAATGCTCAGACGCATCACTGACAAGTGCTGTCCTTGATGGAATCTATGCACACAGACCTTCGTTAGCAGATCACCACTGGTTACTAGTTTGCATTTGTGTGTAAACACAGAAAGCCTTGTGCTGAACTCCAGAGCTAACCAGTGTAACCACGGGTTCTTCATCTCAAAAGAAGCTTTTTCCTAATTAGAAAACAAGTGCTAATGCTGAACCTGTTAGCAAAACTGCCATGATATTTAAGTAAGTGACAGATGATGGGATATACAGCTAATTGTCTGATAAGGACATACGGAAATCGAGTAAAACAGCTATAAATTTTACGTAAATCTTATTCTGCATAAATTCAGCACAACTGTCATGAACTTGGGTCCCTTGTTTTTCCATCCCAGTATTTAAATATTATATAGAGATAGGAATGTGCGTATTTTTTCTGTAACAAATTAGGAGTTCTGATTTTTATTTCTGAGTAAAACCAATACAGCATTTATTCTGGTTTTTGTAGATGGCCAGCTGGATCCAGTTCATACATAGGGTATTATAAACCAGAAACCACTGGCTTCAACATAAATTCAGTCTTGTGCATACAGGCTACAAATACTACTTTGAAATCCCCAGGAGTACGACAAGGTTAGTTTCTGTCGCCTGTAGTCTCTTGAGCGAGACATTCCTGCAATATACAGACTTTTCTTTCCCCCATCTTCTCCCTCTAGCAGAAAGTTTTACAGCCTTCCATGCTTCTGGAGCATGTTTAGATGCCAAACTTGCTGCTTCAGTACCCAGCAGCACATCTTCTGTGCACGGGGTCTGGGAAGGGAGATGCTGGGTATCAGGCTGCAGGGATTACAGCCCCTGACCTGGGTACAGTAGTCAGACTGCTGCTATATATGAAAGCTGCTAGCATAAATGCCTCACCACATTATTCAAGTTTGTCTCTCTCAGGCAAGTATAAATAAAATGCCAGGAAAATACAGTTTGGGCATGAGAGGGCAGAATGTGCTCAAACCTTTTAAAAAAAATAAATTAATATAATGCAGGTAAATTCCTGTTCAGTAGAGGGAGATGGGAAGCAGAGGTACGACAAAGGATAAAGGCTCAAGGCAGCAGCGAGAGGAAAGGAGTAAGCAAACAGTAAGGATGGAAAGGAGAAAGCCAAAAAGACAATCTTCTCTCCACGATGAAGTTACCAAGATTTTATTTAGAGCTCAGTCTGCTTTCATCTAGTCTTCTCAGCAGCAATTCCCCCTGGCATTTCACAGCAGAACACCACAAACTTCATCAGCACTCATCAAACACACAAAAAAGGCAAATGACAAAAGACTATGGCAGCATAACGCCTTAGATATCATACAGCCTCAAATCTTCTGGCATTCATCACTTCAACCTGAGCAAAGAGCTGGTAACACAGGCATTGACATCAACTACTGATGTGGTTCTCCACTCCCACAGCTCCACAGACCTCTCCAGAACCTTCTCCTGCCTGGCCAGGAATACATGCTGCTTCTGCTCCCCATTGCCACGAGGTCCAGGGCCGAAAGGAGCTGCATTAGTCTACCCCACCTGAGGACCACGTTAACTACGACACCAAGGGAAGGCAGACTAGTGTTCCCTCAGCCCCCTCGGGCACCAAGTTATCAGAGCAATGCTGCTGCCCATCCATAGTGCCCCTCAACTCCTGCTGGCGTCCTTCTGCCCTGCAGCAGGTGCTCCAGCTCCTGCCTGAGACCCTGCCACCCGCTCCTCAGCAAGGACCTCAAGCCACCAACACTGCACCAGTTTGGCTCAGGATGTCAAACTGCCCTCAGGGTTCTTAATGAAAGGAGACAGAAAAAAATGAATCGCATCAAAAGAAGTAGCAGCAAACTGCTTCAGACCAAAATTACTTAGAGGATAAAAATAAAAATCAACTTAAGAGTTGGGAGCTTGAATTTTAGATTTCACAGGAGGAATGCTGCTGTTCCCAGTCAGGTAGTAAGATCTGGCATCTTAAATTCAGTAGTGGTTGGGTGGTGGTTTTTTTTTTTTTAATATGGGAGGTGGACAGAGAAATCAGCTCACTTACCCAAAACGACAACAACAAAAAAAAATCCAAACCAAAAAAGCATTGAGGTTTTGCAAGAACACATCAGCTTTACTGACATTTTCATCACGACCAGAATGCAAAAGCTGTTCCTGAAACACCTCTCACAGTCAAGGCTTGAACTCAAAACACTGCTGTGCTGCTCTGCCAACGTTGGTCCCAACTGGAACTTCTATCCTGATGAGTACCTGCACCGCAAGGCCATCATGCCCTGCCTTCCTCTGACGGGATATCTTCCCCCTCTGCCAGAAACGTGCCTTTGGTGTTGTACAGACAACAATCTTTTAAATGAGTTTTCCTTTAAGTCAACAGTTCATTTAAAAAAAAAAACAAACTCAGTATAAATCTGGAGAGGTTTTCATACTCTCTTTAAATGGCTCTGGAACGTGGGATATCCAGTGCGAGCATGCAGCATAAGTCAAGCAAAACAGCAATTATGAATTTCAATCTATCATGTGCCTCAACTGGCTAGCCTTGGCTACTGCCCATCTCTGCAGGTTTTTAAAAGAAATTCTCCCTAACATCTTAATGCTATGCAATAACACTTACAAAATCTTGAAACTTCTACAGCAATTTACGATACAAACTTAAGTGGGAGAGAACAGTATTAAACAGTCTTCCATGGGCTTGGAAAGCATTTTCTCTCCTGCCACATGTCATCAAACCCATTTATTGGAGGAACAGCACCTAGTAGTAACAATAACTTCAGGATGGCATTCAGGGCACAAGGGGAAAATGCTGCTACAAGGCACCAAGCCCCCAGCAGAGCCCTGCACCATCGCACACCAACCCCAAACCCTACCCGGGGCACCTGGTCACCCTCTCCTGCATGACCCTTAGAAAAGGCTGCTGAAACCTCTTTAAACGCCTCCTCCCCCCTGAGAACCTCTGGAGAGATGTTGAGGGGTTTTTTGTCCCCTCTCAAGTGACAGGATCACAGGAGAAGTGAATTAATTCCTTAAAAATAAAAAAAAAATTAAAAAAAAATTAAACCAGGAAGAAGATGGTGTCTACCTCAGTGATTCAAGTTTCAGCTTCAGGAACTTCAGACATGATCTCACTAAGCTGTTCTGCTGCACTACAGTGAACATGTCACATAAGCTACATCTTTGCTCCTACCTCCATCCTTTTATTTCACTATTAGTTTTGGGCTTATGGTGATTTAAATTAAAAAAAAAAAAAAAAGAAAAGAAAAGAAAAATAAAAAAGTCGTGACACTTTAATTGATCCCAGCTCCCAAATCACAAATTTCTGTAACTGAAAATCCAAATTATTCTTTGCGCTGGAAAACTCTGTTTCTGCCCCAGATCTGCCACCATTGGAGCTGAGTTGTATTTACAGAGTTCAGAATCACAGCAGAAACAAAGTTTTCCTCCTGACGTCAAGATAACAGCTGCTCTACGATGGAATCCAACTCCCAGACTGATGTTCACAGGGTAATTTCCAAGCCCGAGCAGGAGCAGGGAAACTCCCACACTCACAGCTAGCCAACAGGCAAGGCGACGACTTGCTGGAGCAAATGCTGCCAAAGCCATTTAAGACTGCAGCAGCTGTTGTGAACGGAGGACTGCACACACGTCAGGAAAGCAGAATTTTATTGCAAATCCTTTGCCAATTTCAATTAAGAAAAATCTTCAGGCCAAACCCATGACCGTCGTTTTTTCTCTACAGTTTTGGCAGTGTTAGGTATTTCAAAGCCCTTTTCAACACCCTGCTACTGACTCTGGCTTGCCGTTGCTGTTGTCATTCCAAACACACAGCAATCCAGTGGATGTCTGCAATGAGCGAACACAAGTTCACCACCCCTTATAAAAAGATTTTTGTCATTTTCTAGCATGAAGGATTAAATAGAGTATCATAAAAAACAACTACATGCATCCACAATGCATTCAACAAGTGAGAGATTACAGGATGACTTCTAAAAGCTAATCCTGATTAATAACTTATTATGAATGAGTAACTTCTCGGCCACGGGAAGGGCAGGAGGTCACTTTCAATCATTTCACCAAAACTTCCCTTTGGTCTCTTATTTCCCATGTCTGTTTCTGTTTTCTAGCACCGCAGCGTGCACAGAAACCTTTCCATTCTAATTCAGACTTGAGAAGGGAAGAAACATTCCAAGAACAGGGACAGAAGACATGCTGTTTAACATGCCAGGCAGCACGTGAAGCGGGTGAGAAGTCTAACATTGATTTAGAGAAAACACACTGTGTACATTTGCACCAATCCACCAATTATTACATCAGTCCACATCAACACAAGAAAATGACCCAACTTCTTGGTGACTTTAGTTTTTTGGGGTTTGTTTTTTTTTTTTTTAATTAGGAAAATTTACTTATTTCAAGAATGGTCTCACCACAACAACACAAAAGGATTGTTCTTTTCGTTTCC
>JAVJGJ010000037.1:118163834-118185095 GCA_035590215.1 Microhierax caerulescens | reverse complement strand
GTGTGCCATCACCACTGGTCTCACATCAGAGCAAAACGCAGCACGGCACTAGGTACTAGGAAGAAAAGTAACTCTATCCCAGGTAAAGCAGGACAGTCACGGGTTCTGAATATATTTAAAATCTGAAATGATGCAAACAAGCTTGGTACAAATTCTGGCGTTACTTTTAGAAGTTTACTGGATGTGTTTAACAGCTGATATATCTATACTACGTTAAACTATTAAAGCATTCTTGAGACCCTGGAAGTACAAACATAGACGGTCAGTCTTTGTTTCACTTCTGTCACGTTCGGTTATTTTGTCTTTAGGCAGACTTACTAGAATAGAGTAAGAGAAGCTTGTACAGTTGGTATTGTCATAGCTGATCTGTGGATAAATACTGTCTGCAGTTAACAGACAGGCCTTTGCCAGCTAAGCCTGGTACTGGTAATCACAGTGCAATTAAAAAAAATATTCTTAGATACTGTTTCAACCGACAGAAGGAGCAGTAAACTAGAGAAATGCTAAGAAGACCCAGAGTATGTGTGCTCTTTCTCAAGAGGTGGAATATAGCCGATTTTTATTACTTTCTTTTTTTCAGCAACTAGTTGTGGTTTTGCTTATTTAAAATGTTCTGATCAGTTAGAGAGTCAAGGGTTGTTTTCTACTTTTTCTTTTCTTTGCATTTACACTTGTTGAAACTTGGCGTTTCTGTCTGTGGAATGGCATTTTCCATACAGCACTCGGTATTTCTACAGAGATGACCATGCCTACTACCGGATTAAACATTCAGTAGTTTTACTGACTAGTAGTCCTTTGTTCTGTCACATTTAGCAGCAGATAGTGGTTTAAGGTCTGTCACCTGCTGTTAGTCTCAGAAGCTTTGCTGCCTTTCCTCCCATCTGGAACTGGGCGTTACAAGCAGAGCTGGTTTGTAGAAGCAGTTTCAGTGTTTGCTTGTGGCTTTTAAAAACACCTGACGGTTCACTTGAAGGAAGAGTTCTTGCCAAAGTCTTTGTTGTTTAAGCGGCAGTTTCAAATCAGATGAGAGGCTCGAGGTTTTGTGCTTTTAGTCTCAGAAGTAGGATGTGATACAAGAGTAAAAACATTGGTTTAAAAGGTTGGTTTAAAGTTAGGAAGGCTCATGTATTCCTGTAAGCTCGTCATGAGTTCTTGGCATTCTTCTCTTAACTACAGGCACTAGGTCTTCAGAACATTTAAATAAAAAATGGTGTAAGTACTATCTATCTATCAGGAAATAGGAATAGCAAACGTTGCCTCCTGAAGAGCAACGTGTACTGCTGTAGGCCATGGACTCCTGTGTCACCTTGAGTAGTTCAAGCTATAATCAGTAAATTAATTAGTGTTTGTATCTGCTGTAGTTTTATTCTTGAAGTGTCTTTGAAATGTTAAAACTCCTCAGGTTCACTCTTACCACTTTTGAGAAGTGATTTTTATTGTGATCCATCATCACTTAAAGAATGGAAAGGATCATGTTGGTGATGGAGAAATTGGTTCTGGTCTCTTGGAGTTTGAGGCAGTAACGAGCAGCCTAAAGTGTAGGGTTAAATCATAGGAAATCCTAAGGTCCTAACTAGATTTGCTGTCTTTGAAAAATGTTTTCATATATTTAAGAGGTACACCAATATTCCATAGAAAGTGACCATTCTGGCCAACTCTACAGACAATGTTTTACACTTCAGCTGTATTGCCAACACACTGGAACAAAGTGAAATCTGGAATTTTAATTTACTCATTATATGATTCGTTATAGTGCTAAGTCTATGGTGGTTGAGGCCAAAAGTTTAGTAGATCTGTGATACAAGACCTGCTGAAAAGCTGTACCATTAAAAAGTCTACTAATCTTAAGTGTTGGGGTGTTGTGTTACTGTTTTGCTGTATGATCTAGGAGTCTGTGAGGTTTTAATGTATAGAAGCTCTTTGGGAAACCACAAGGAAATGATAATGACCTTCCTTCTATCCTCTGGCTTTGTTGTCTCCTGATCTTTAGCCCATATGCTAAATAGTGCCACAAAATTACGTACTGTTACGGCTACTCGTTACGGCTCAAGCTACGTGGTCATACATGATTCAACTCAGTGTTCTGGACAGATATTTTCAGTGCATCTTTATTTATTTTTTTAACGTTTTCAGGCCCGAACTGTGGTTTTCCTGGAGATTTCCATATTTTTGTCACTTGTAGAGAGACATTTGCCGTAGTAAGAAGTCCTCATAGTTCCACTTTCCAGACTATCTGTCCTCCCATAAATTATTTCCCTGAGTGGGATTGTACTGCCTGACACAAGCGATACTGATTAACAAAAGTAAAACTAGGCAGGAGAATCTTAAAGCCTTTGGGGGTGTATTTCCAGGGTTATTGTAACATCTAGTTTAATATTCTTACTATTTCTTCTACAAATAGGACTCAAAAAATTGAGACACGGTATTTGTTAGAAGGTCAGCCTTGAAATTAAACTGCATTTTTGGTTTTGCGATATTTCTAGAGGATGTTTTGTATTGCTTTTCAACAAAGATGTTTTCCTTTTTATTGTGTAATAGCATTAGTAACACTAGAGACACAGAGCTGGTGGATTCTGTATGCTCATAGTGATGAAGGTTTGATTTGTGCCACTTTTAATGTGATCTCATTTTAATAAAATTATGACTTTCCAGAAAATTATTGGAAATGGACATCTTCCCATGTGTTTGGTTACCAAAGGTATTGGTGTCTTATATGGAAAGGGTTTTTCCTGAGTATTTTCAAATCCATTTATGCTTTTCCTTCGTAGATTATTTGCCATCTTCTCTGTTTCCAGCGAGCAGTGTGCTGTGACAGAACCCTTTTCTCCAGTTCAGCATGAGATTGATTACTGTGGGTGTTCCAGGGCCTGCTTGTGTCTCCAGGCATAAATTCTGCCCTGCATTTTCTCATGCTGCTGCTTTTGGCACTGTGCTGCAGCAGTAAGTAATAGCACGGGGCAGGGCTTGGCATGTCATGCATGCAGCCATATGTCACAACAAATGGCTTTACAAAAGCCACTGATACGATCCACAAGGCAGAATTTTTGCTTTGTGAAATTTCTTCCTGGGAAGGAAATCTGGCCATCATGTCTGGGCTGAAATACAAAACATAAGGCTACCAGTTGCTGTCATCTCTCTTAGGAAGTAAGAGTTAAAAATAGCGAAGCTTCTTCCTCTTTTTAACAATGGACAGTTTTTTGTTCTACTGTTATAATCGTTATTTATGGTGACAACCCAGTAAGAAAAGAAGATATTGTGGGGGGAAAAAATTGGAGGGAAAAGCTTTACATTTTTTTGATTTGTTACTGGGTTTGCAAAAGCTTATGTTGGAGTGTCTCTCTCTCTGCTTTGACACTCGGGTTTTGTTGTCTAGAGCTCGTTGGTATGTCCTTGTCCCGCAGGCTCCAAATTTCATTCAAATATAAGGGAGCATATGCTTCCCCAGAAAGCGAGTGCTGTGCAGATAACTTGGTACAATCACTCGGTAAAGGATTACAATTCCAAGATTTGGCAATCTTAATCTTTTTTTTTGGCTTTTCTACTGAAGAACCATAGTTTTGCTGGCAGCCCAGTATAGTTCTGGTGTTAGATTTACTTCTTGCTACTTCACATTCTGGTTTCAGATGCCCTCCTTAATTATGTCCTGGGACCAGCAGTTCTGCTGCTGAAATATAACGCGTTTTTGAAACTTTTTCTTTTTTTTTTTTTTTTTTTTTTTTTTTGCATTGAAAGGGTGCCTGCCTGTTTTGCTGTTCCTTAGCAGAGGTTTGCGCTGGTCAAACAAGGACATCTGGAAACTGTGCTCCAGCTTCGCTGTCTGTACTTCCATTCGAAAAGGTAAGTGAGGAGGGGCAGAGGCAAGATCCAAGATTTGGTGTCGGGAGGGGACCGACATGGGAAGGTCACACGTACATCCCATGGCTGCTGTACTAGCAAAGCGGAGCTAACACGTTCCTGACTTCCAGAGCTCTTCCAAAGACAAAATCCTTCAGCAGTTGAAAGGTTGGGGGTTGTGGTATTGAGGACCACATACAAGAGGTAGGGAGAACGCACTGTTATTTCTAATTCTGACAGAACTCTCCTTCTATAAAATTCTGGAATTCTCTATTACTCTCAGTTTAAAGCAAGCCCATGGCAGAGGAAACAGGTGAATGAATATCTTCAGTACCATGTTCCAGGGCCTTTGTGCTGAAGCTCTCTTGGCCTGTATGGTAACAGACTGATAACTGATAAACACTGTAACCTGTTAATTGCTGCTGTGGGTGAGGCTAACACCAAGTTTAATGTTAGACAATTGGATCTGTCTGGACACATAGGTTTTCCTTGCAGCACTCACAATAATACCCTTGAAAATGATGTTTGTGTTTGGCTGTCACTGTGCATTAGAGAGAGAAAACAGACGCTTTTTTGGCTCTTTTTTTTTTTTTTTTTTTGGTAAATAACTGAACAGTAATTTCATTGCCATCGTGCAAGCTGAACTGGTGCATTTTGGTTTTGTTCACTGAATAGTGACAGGGCTTCAGCTGCTTAATTTTTAAATATTACTCTTTCGTTGCTGTGAGGATGGAAGTTGTCATATCCCATGATGGGAGAGCAAGTCTGGATGTCTTTTAGTCCAGTAAAAGGTCATCTTTGCAGCAGATCTTTGTTGTGAATTTTGAGTACTAAAGTTAAATGAGGGTTCTAGGTCGATCGTAGTCAGTCAATCTAAACTCAGAAAAAAAGGAATGCAGCAAGAGGCAGGAGATCCCCTTTTATGGGACTGCTTTTAATATGAAGACCAATCAGTATTTCAGATTTTTTTTTTTTTGATGTAGAGTCTTCATCTGAAGCGCTGATTTCCCCTCTTTCTCTGACCAGATTGTTCTATGTGAGAGTGTAGAAAGGAGCTGGGGAACTGAGCAACAGGCTCAAATGGGTTTAGGAAGCCCATTTTCTAGAACACCTTCATAGCTGCACATGTCAGTAGTGGATGGAGCAGAGCTGTGTAAGGGGAGAAGACTGAGAATGATGCAAACCTCACTCATCCAGCATATGATAAAGGACAGACCTCTCAATTTTTTTGTTTTCTTGACGCCCATTCATAGTCCTAGGACTTAAGTAGTGTGGTCCTATTGTAAATAGCATAGGTTTTTTGTCTTGTAAGCCATCTCCTGTGTTGCTATGTTTCTTCTAATATTGATAGTAGTTGCAAAAGGATGGGGGTGTTGAGGGGTGGGATGTTTGCTAACGGAAGTGCATCAGACGTGGTGAATTTGTGATGCTACAGTAAAAATGATTATTCAGCATCTATTGTATTAAATGGTCAAAGAGAACATTGCTTTTTGGTCGCTTCCTTGTGATATGTCTGCAACTGAATCAAGTTAAACTGAAATTAAATCCTTTTTTTGCTGCTTTCTGCTTGCTTACATATTCAACTGGACTCCTCTAAAGCAGCAAGGTACATCTAGTAGTAAAAAGCTTATATTTTCTTCTAGAAACCCCTCCCAATTGCATATATTTCTTTCTCATTCAAAGAGACTTTCTTTCACTACCCGATTAGGTTTGAAGTTTTCAGCATTTCTGTGAAGATTGCTTGGGAAGAGACAGAAAACTATAAATCGTAGCTAAAAATACAGTTTTTCTGTAACTGTCATAACAACACTTGGGCTAATTGATTCTCAGTAGAATAATGACATCCAGTATGTAGTGAGAAATATTCATGAAGGAATATGTGAAAACCTAGATCTGCATCACTCCCCCAATAAACCAGGAAATTCATTAAAGTCCTCTACTTAAAAATTAAAAATAAGCCTTCATTAGAGATTCTTTTCAGTCTG
This sequence comes from Microhierax caerulescens, assembly GCA_035590215.1. Taxonomy (NCBI): domain Eukaryota; kingdom Metazoa; phylum Chordata; class Aves; order Falconiformes; family Falconidae; genus Microhierax; species Microhierax caerulescens. The sequence goes on along the minus strand of JAVJGJ010000037.1, from coordinate 118,179,276 downwards.
ATTTGAGGACAGTTGGAATTCCTTTAAGTGTCAGTAAATTAGATTTGGCAGAACTCCAGTTCCAACAGGGTTTTTTTCCCCTGCATATTCCCTGGGAGAAAGCCAGAGGAATTTAAAGAATATAGATGAAAGGCAGGATTGCAGTACAAGGGGAGAGTAGCAAAAAGAAAGCCGTAGTCATACGAGGGAGAATATAGTGGCTGCCTGCGCAGTTATTAATTTAGGAAAGGGGATGATTGAGACAACTGATAGCTTAACTTCAGAAAAGTGGACTTAAGACACTAAAAAACGTCACATTGTGTGATATGTGCAGATTTCAGTGTGCTCCATAGACTTAGAAAACCGAGTGTGGTTTGGCAGCTACCATACAACTTGTGTTCTTTGTGATTTCCAGTGTTGAGTCCATGCAGAACTTCTGACTTGTTGAGAATGTGGTAGTTGTGTTAAGGAAACTTTAGAAGTCATCTACTGAGTACAGTCAAAACATGAGGGACTTGATAGGAGATTTTGGTTTGCGGAACAGAAGACCCCAAAGCATCAGGGTGTTCCGAGTGAGCTGCAGAAGCAGGCAGACTCCTTACAGCGGATCCTGCGAATCAGCAAAGTGATTTATGGAGGGTGATTTGGGCCATCCAAATCTGCACCTTAGGGGCTTTTTCCTTCCTGAATGTGCAGCTGTGCTTGCTGATGGACAAGGGTAAAAGCATAGCAGAGGAGATACAGGGAAAACTGGGAACTTTAAATGGAGGTTGAAGATAATGACGTTAATTGGCTTTTGTCTGATGGACTGTTTATTTGTTCTGAAAATCATGTAGATTACAAGAGCTTGTTTGCTTTCTTCAAAAGAGAGTACCATTTCTGAATCCTCAAAAAGCCTGATGTTCTGTGAGGTCAAAGAGTCTCAGTTAATTTGCAACTTTGATGATGCAACTGGGGATAAACACTGGTGGGTTTTTTTTTCCCTGAAGAACCCAAGTATTATGGGTTCCTGCTACAGTCCATGTTAGGAATGCTCCTTAGTTATGAGAACTTGAGCATTTCTGCCTGTAGTAAAAAAAAGTCAAACGTGTCTTCGTAGGGTCCTGCTGGTTTTTGTTCATGCACGTAATGCAGTACTGGCCAGCGTTGCACTTGCTGCCTTCTGTGCTGACGTTATTCGGTTGTTGTTGCTAACGATGTGGCGCTGCCTCGTTCTGCTGGCTGTGTGCCAGACATCTCTGGCTGCGGTTTGGGTGTTTCACCCACTGAGCTGAAGGGGTTTGGGAGCACTGGGGGCATGATCAGGAGCACTTGACAGCCACAAGGTCTCAGCAGGGCAACTGTGGAATGTAGGCCGAGGCAGACATAAGGCCTGTCATCTTGTTGGAGTTTCATTTGCTTATGCCCGCACCGAGGCAGTTGCCTGAGCTCTGGGCTTTATTTATTTTTACTGTTCTTCAGAGAAACTTGAGTTTGTTAGAATGGTACCTGGCAGCAGGCGCATTATGTACAGTGGAGAAGGTAGAGGACGTTCATGTGGAGTCAGCAGATCTCAGCTTTTTTTCAAATACATCAGAGGTGTTTCAGGTTATTGGTATCTGACTCACGATTATCTGTCCAGTACTGAGATTTGAGGTGTAAAGGTTTTGTGGCATTTTAACTCCCTTTGAAGAAACCATCTAACTGACAGCCAAATAATCACCACTTTGATTGTGGTTTGTAAGAGGAATATCGCATCATGGAATCATAGAATAGTCATTCAGGTTGGAAAAGACCTTTAAGACCACAGAGTCCAGCTGTAAACCTAACACCGGCGAGTGCACCACTAAACCACGTCCCTAAGAGCTACATCTACACGTTGTTTTGTAAACACCTCCAGGGACGGTGACTCCACCACTTCCCCCGGCAGCCTGTTCCAGCACCTGACAACCTTTTTGGTGAAGGAGTTTTTCCCAACACCTGATCTAAGTAACCCCCCTGGTGCAACTCGAGGCCGTGTCCTCTCATCCTGTTGCTTGTTACTTGGGAGGAGAGACCAACCCCCGTGCCTACAGCCCCGTCAGGCAGTTGTAGAGAGCGAGAAGGTCCCCCCTGAGCCCCCTCCTCTCCAGGCTGACCCCCTCAGCTCCCCCAGCCCCCTGCCCGGCTCTGGACACACTCCAGCCCCTCTGGGTCCCTCTGGCCATGAGGGGCCCAACGCTGAGCCCAGGGGTCCTGGGGCGGCCGCAGCAGCACCGAGCCCAGGGGGATGGGCACTGCCCTGGTCCGGCTCCTTCGGACACAAGCCAGGATGCTGCTGGCCTTCCTGGCCACCTGGGCACCCTGCGGGCTCGTGTTCAGCAGCCACCAGCCCCCCCCCCCCTCCCCCGAACGCTGCGGGAGATGGTGCAGGGGCCTCGCTACGGCCCAGGCAGACACCCACCACCTGTCCCTCAGCCCTAAGTGGGTCACCGGGCTGCAGCAGCAGATCGGGTTCCTCAGGCAGGACCTGCCTTTCACAAACCCGCGCTGGCTGGGCTGATCCCGGCTGTCCTGCACGTGCCACGTGAAGGCACTCGGGACCTTCTGCTCCACGACCTTCCCCAGCACCGAGGTCGGGCTGACAGCCTGCCATTGCCCGGACCCTCCTTCCAGCCCTTCTGGAGGTGGGTGTCACACTGCCTCAGCCCCAGCCTGCTGGGAGCCCCCCGGTCAGCCCAGACGCTCATCAGTGATGGAGAGTGGCTCGGCGAGCTCCTCCGCCAGCTCCCGCAGTACCCCGGGATGGTACCCCGGGACGGTACCCCGGGACGGTACCCTGAGCTGGGTCCCCCGGCCCCACACACCGCTCTGTGTGTCTCGGTGGTGCAGCAGGTTGCTGGCTGTTTCCTCCTGGACGGTGGCGGCTGCATTCTGCTTCCCATCCCTGTTTTCCAGCTCAGGGCGCTGGGCACCTGCAAGGAAGCTGGTGTTGCTGTTAAAGGCTGAGGCAAAGAAAGCATTAAGCACCTCAGCCTTTTTCCTCATCCTTTGTGGCAATATTCCCCGCTGCATCCAACAAAGGATGCAGATTATCCCTGGCCCTCCTTTTGTTTCTAATGTATTTGTGAAAAATTTTTTGTTACCTCTTATGGCAGCAATGAGCTTGAGTTGTCCTCCCAATGGCACAGCAACAGGCTGTTTTCAGAACGGACTGGTACACCTGCATCCATCCAGGGAAGAGAGGTCCTCTCCCCATCCCCCTGGGTGCCACTCTGTGGGACTGTCACTTCAAAATTCAAGTCAGAACAGACTTTGGGATGACAGCAGACCCTTACCAGGGAGTGTTCATGCTGAAGAGCAACAGCGTTTCAATGGCCAGCACTCAATTCACAGCCTTGCAATTGAATGCTTGAATAATTCCAAGAAAAATAAACTGGTAACTTGGGTAAAAATTTATTTTACATACAGACCATTGCAACTTAACTATTAATCAAGAGAAGTTATTTTTCCTTTACAGGAGGTGACCAGCTGGTCTGAGATTAACAGAAGTCTAAGCCTGAGAGCTGGGATTTTAGTCTGGAAATCAGATCTTGGGAGAAGGCTCCTTCCGAGCACCACTCAGTTCAGTGAGGAGCTGCAGGACGCTAACTGCAGGTCAGCTGCACTGCACAGTGCTGGGAGCAAATCCCCAGATCAGTTCGGACCTTTCCACACCTGAACTTGCTGAGACAGATGATGGCTGGAAAGGTACCAACGCATTTCCAGTATTTCGTTCAGCTCTCAAACTAGAAATGAAACAGCACAATCTCTGTGAAGTACAAAACATCGAGTTACAGGGCAGCAGACGAACAGGACAGCAATAATGGTGTGGACCCTCCTAAGCTAAGTGTTCTACATGTAGCGGGTTCCTGGCCCAGTTCACACTATGGCCCTAGTTCAAATGGACAGAGTACAAAAAATACTTCAACCAATAATTAATTGTACTGGAAACAAACAGTCTACTAAAAAGCAATTCTTACTCTAGGTGCCAATGAGTCCTTAAAAGCAGGGAGGGGAGTGAGAAGCTGCACTTGGGCAGTGCTGCCAGGATCATTCACGCTGCTCCATTTTTACTTTGGGAGGTCTCAGGAAGGTCCTGTTTTTCTTTTCTTTCTTCCCCTTTGTATTTGCCTGGAAATTTCTCCAGCTGTCCACACGACCATCTCGACTTTCCTGGGAACAACAGAGAGGAAGAGGAGAGTTAAGAAGGGGAAGAGCCAGAGAACCAGCAGTACATACCAGTTTCAAGAGATCAATAGCAATTTCCCCTTTCCAGCATGCAGCACCCTGGCAGCCAGGGTGAAGAGCCACTGCGAAAAGCCAGAGCAACAGACGCAGCACAGTGGAACTACAAGTGAGCTCACAAATACCAGTATAAGCACTGTGCAGGTTTTTTGTTTCAGAAGCAACCAGCTTGGGTTGTACAGTCTTGACTAGAGTCTGCTGAATCCTCTGACGTGCAAAGGAAACAACAAACCTCATCTCCACTGGACATTCCTAATCCGTCAGCCCAGAACGTGCCATTTCCTTACTGTGTCTCACATCCCTGAGATGGCTCTGCTTGTGCTGCAGCTTGGAGGCAGGGAAAAGAGACAAGGAAAACCTACTGCTGCCTTATCTCACACTTCTTGCCCCAAGCTTCATCACAAAGACACAACGAGAAAAGGTCTCTGGCGCACTCTTTTCTTCTCTCCCTGGCCTACCTGCAGAGCAGCAGAAATCCCTCCAGGGGAAAAAAGGAAAGAAACCCCAAACCCACCAAACAAAAAACCCCATCCACCCCCCAAAGCCAACTTACAATCCCTACAGGCTGAAGATTTCACAGCAGGACAGAACAAGTCCAGGGATGATCCAGTTCACAGTGTGGGATCCATACACTCAAGGCCCATCTGACCACAGCTACAAATACTGGTGCTGCACTCAGGCTCTGGTGGCAATACCTGACTGCTTCGCTCCTCTCCTTCCCCATGGCAGGAGGGGGAAGGCCAGACACTAGGAGTGATCTGCAGGATGGGGCAGAGTGCACCCTCAGCAAGTTGGCAGATGACACAAAACTGGGAGGAGAGGCTGATGGGCCAGAGGGCCATGCCACCATCCAGAGGGCAGACTGGAGGAATGGGCTGACTGGAACTTCATGCAGTTCAACAAGGAGAAGTACAAAGTCCTGCCCCTGGGAAGGGAACAACCCCTGGCACCAGCACGTGCTGGGGGCTGCCTGGCTGGCCAGCAGCTTGGTAGAAAAGGACCTGGGGGTTCTGGTGGACATGAGGCTGACCACGAGCCAGCAACATGCCCTTGCTGCAAAGGAGGCGAGCGGTGTCCTGGGCTGCGTTAGGCAAAGTATTGTCAGCAGGTCGAGGGGACTGATCCTTCCCCTCTGCTCAGCACCAGTGAGGTCACCACTGGAGTGCAGTGTCCAGCACTGAGCTCCCCACTGCAAGAAAGACATGGACACGCTGCGGAGTCCAACAAAGGCCACAAGGAAGATTAAAGGACTGGAGCATCTCTCATGAGAAAAGGCTGAGAGCTAGGAAAGTTCCACCTGGAGAAGACGAGGCTCAGGGGGGTCTCATCAATATGTACCAGCATCTGAAAAATGGTGGAAAGACAACTGAGCCAGGCTCTTCTTGGTGATGTCCAGTGCCAGAACCACAGGCCATGGGCACAAACTGAAACACAGAAGGCTCCACCTGAACACCTGAAACATGTTTTTATTGAGTGTGACCGAGCACTGGAACAGGTTGCCCAGAGAGGTTGTGGGTCTCCATCGAGGATATTAAAAAGCCATCTGGACATGGTCCTGGGCAACTCGATCTAGGTGGCCCTGCTTGAGCAGGAGGGTTGGACCAGGTGGACCCGAGAGGTCCATTCCAACCTCAACTATTCTGTGATCACATTTTTGCTAGGAATAAGAAGACTGTATGACAACTTCAGTTCTAACCTACTTGCCTCCTACAGTTTGTTGGTGGAAGCTGTTCTTGAAATTACCAAGGAAAGCAAATTTTGAGGGTCAGGTGGGAGAAAGTAGATGTTCCAGCCTGGTCCTTGTAAAATATGTCAAGATATAATTCAGCTCCCAAAGCAGCCTATGAATAGCTTCTAGAAACAGCAGGCAATGACTTGGATGACACAGATATTCCTATGAGGAATCAGAAGCACTGCAAAACGTACACGAGGGACAACCTACAGGTCTTTAGGGTAAAGAGACAGGATCAGAACTAAGATACAGTATGCAGACAAGGACTGGAATCACCTGGAACAGGAAAGCCCAGAAGAGCAGTGCAGAGGTACAATGCGAGCGCTTTTAAAGGCTGGGATTTTTGTGTTGGGATTGTCTGGTTGTTTTGGTTTCTTTTAAACTGAGACTGCACCACAGCTGCAAAATATCAACTTGTTTTTTTTTTTTCCTTACAGTTTAAATATAATTCAAAGCAGCAACACACATACTCCTTAAGGATGCATTTTAAAGGCAGTCACTGAATTAGCACACACGCAGGAGCAGCTAAGAATTCATGTGTTATTTTGCCTTCAATCACCCTCTCTCAGTGATGGTCACACGCAGAAATAAGCTTCTTATTCTTGTGTATACCCATGACCCATTCTGGACATGAACACCTGGCTTTGCCACTGCCTTTTCACATGGATTAAATGGTCACCAACAAGGCTCTGGAGAAAATAGGTGCAAATGCTGGCGTTCAGCTGTCTAGGACTGGTCAAGGACATGCAGCTCCACTTTCCACAGGACGCCAGTCCAGCTCACATGCCTCCCTCCCAGATACCCTCTTTTTAAAAGTCCTCTTGAACTGAGGAATAGACTGCTACCCACCTTTGGATTAAGCGAACAATCTAGCTCATCTTTTCACGAGGTCCTGCACACCATTACTGACTTCTTTCATGCCTTCCACCCACCACATGCCACAAGACTTCGCCTCTGGTGTGTAATGAGGGGAGAGTTACAGGCTAGATCAAATATTTTGGCAGGTTGTAGGTGTGACCCCAAGAATAGCAGCACAACAACCATAAAGCTACTTCTGATACACCTAAACCCCGAAGACAAGGTGGAAGGGTCAAAGGGAAGTGACTGTCATTCACGTGTCTGACACTCACAGGAGGTACAGATTCCCTGAGTGTTAGCAACCAGGCTGAAAATAACGGATAACAGTCCACACTAGTGGTTGAACAGCTGCCAGATTAAGTTTTACTGGTCACCAGTGACCTGGGCTAAGCAGCAATTCAAGTTTCTGGCTAGGGACAAGAATGGAATGCTGACAGAGCTGAGGAATACCGTATCGTAATCTACCAGACCTGTTTGGGAAAAGCCCTATCAGTGGGCTCTTCTCCCCACACAAGGACAAAAAACCAGGCTTGAGCACGATCTTTTACTAAGTGTCTACTTAAACTATCCTATAGCACCTGCAGACAAAAGGTCTCTCTCCCCTTTAGGGGCATTCCCTGCAGCATGGCCAAGAATCGCTCAGGCCTATCCTGTACGTTAAGCTGCTGATTACCTCAAAGTTCTTCTGCCATTCTCGCTCTCGTTTAGCTTTCTCTTGTGCCTCAATTTCCTCTTCCCTCTGCCGCTTCCTGGAAAGGAAGCCACAAAGAAGTTGTGAACACATAAACACCTACTTTAAAGAAACACATTAATACTTTCAAAACGCTCAGAAAGCTCTTCTGATTTCTTGGCAGATTAAAGTGCTTATCAGAAAAGATAAGTATGTACACCTAAGATAGCAGAGCAAATACAATTTTATTACAAATCTGGAAAAGCAACAAGCAGGAAAGATGGTTTGGCACCACTGACAGCACACATGGACTTAATATCTTGAGTCAGCTTCTCTTGCTCAGCAAAACAAGTTGCACTTCATAACTTTAGCAGTAAATCTCTAAAACTGTCGAGAATACACACTTTGAGAAGTTAATAAACACCTTAGCACACAAGGTAAGAATGACATTCTTTTCCCCCCCTAATTTTAATTTGTAATAAAAAATAGGGCCCTGCAATCATCTCCCAGACTGCTTTCACTGACCAGTCGAGAAACCCTGCTCTATGAGGTGCATCCACAGTGAGCACTCAGGCAACATGTGATCAAAACACTTAAAATAGTTCAGGATCACACATGGCACAGGGTATCTCTGAATTACAATTAAAAGTCAATTATTTGCATGCTAACAACATGCAGATATGTGTCACCATTTAACTGTTTTGGCTGGCCTCTCGGGGGGACCCTCTTGCTCTCTACAGCTCCCTGACAGGAGGGTGTAGGTGAGGGCTTCAGTCTCTTCTCCCAGAAGACAACAGACAGGACAAGAGGAAAGGGCCTCAAGTTGCGCCAGGGGGGGTTTAGATGGGGTGTTGGGAAACATTTCTTCACGGAAAGGGTGGACAAGCACTGGAACAGGCTGCCCAGGGAGCTGGGGGTGTCCCTTGGGGCGTTTAGAAAACACATAGATGTGGTACTTAGGGACACTTTAGTGATGGATTTGGCAGTGCCAGGTTAACGACTGGACTTGATGAGCTCAAAGTTCTTTTCCAACCTAAATGATTTTATGATTCTGTAAGAGTACACAAGTTACTTATCAATGTCTTAAATACAGGAGGGCAAGTTTCCTGTTTGTATTTCTCAAGCACAGCGGTCTACAACCCACAGGCTGCCCAGCGAAGTGGCAGAATCTACATCATGGAAAGTCAGCTTGACAGGACCCTCGTTAATCTAATCCAAGGCCCCACTTTCAGCAGGAGGCTGGACCAGATGATCTCCAGAGGCCCGTTCCAACTCAAGACTTTTCCAAGACTCTGTGATTCCTTATCTTCTCTGAGGAAGCATGAGAAGGGATGAAGAGCCTGAACTACACAAGCAGAATGCTGCTCGTACCTTTCATGCATTTCTTTTGCTTCTCTTTCTTTCCTCTTAATTTCCAGTTCAGCAAAGAGCTTCATCGTCTGTTTGTATACAGCTTGTTTGAACTGTAAAACACAAATCCAGGGTCAAAATAATGCCCATTAACAGAGCAGTCTAACTTACATAAGAATATAAGCATAAAAAGAATGTGAACCATATGTATGTTTACATAGTCCCACATCCTGCCTTGACAGTAGTCGGTAGCAGCGGCATATGAAAACGCATGAAACACGGATTAGATTCTTGCCCTGACCCAGGAAACAACTACTTACTAGCCTCACATTAGTCTCGTTTTCATTTGTCTTCACGAAGCTGTGCCTAAATAGAACTGTTCATTTCAAGCTCTCTTAGTCTTCTGTTAAGTCTTGCAATGTTACATTTGACAAAACCCGGAAAATTAGTCACTGTTCAGATAGTAATTCCCCAGTGGGCCTTCTTGACGTGCTGTAAAAGTCTAGCATTGGCCTTCCAGTTCCAGGGAACATCAGTATACTTAAACCAAACTTCACTACTAAAGAACAGCAAGAGACTTCTGAAAATCAATGGAAAATAAGATGTTTAAGGGGCTACTGTGGTGAAATTAAGAGGAAAAAACCACTTTGTAGTAAAAAGAAAGGTGATGACAATAAGACTAATGCTATCAGTGTTTGATAATTACCTTTCATTCTGTTAAAACCTCTAATACCACTTGACTTTTTCAGACTAGAGACCAGGTAAGAACTATGTTATGTCATGCCTTTTTTAATAACAGTGATTTGTGGCAGAACAGCACATCTGTCCTCCACTGCTATATGGAAGACACAGCCAAAACAGCTCTTACTACAAAACATCACTAAAATCACATTTCAGACATGCTGCAGTGGGTTCTTTATATGCCTTTGCTGGCAGCAAGAATGCTGCAGTCCCAGCATTCAGAATACAAGAAATTAAATTCAGAAAAGACTGTATAATGTGCGAGCAATGAAGACTTGCTCCAAGAAGAGAACAGAGTATTTTGAGTATTATCCAACAGATGGTACTCTAAAGTGGCTTATCAGAGTTTGTTCTATAAGTGCAAGGATTTACAACACTCTAAGGTCAATAAATACTTCCGTACTGGTTTTGACTCTTAATTCCTTGAAACACATTTTGTACTCCCCAGTTTCTCTGAACAGTGTATGACTTACAACTTCAGGATCATCCTCTTCTACAGTGGGAGGTTTTCCATCTTTCTTCAACTGCTTCTTTTTTTCTTTCACCTAAAGATTCAGAACAAAGATAAGAGCTTAAAAAGTATAATTGTATCCAAGTAGTTCTGCATTCCTGCTTCACTGTGTGGGAAGAACTCTGGATGACAGGAAGTTCTTGACTTCGATCAATGTTTTATTTTAGACCAAAACACCCTGGTCCTAGGTCCAGACAAACACATACAAGATGACTATCACATGAACCGTAGTAATTAAAAAAACTATTTTACATACTATTCATTCAACGCAATCCCTTTATTGGTTATTTTTTGATTTATTTTTAAGATATATTTGTATCTAATATACACCAACCAAACCAGCAGGAAGCTTGTCCTGCTCTGCAATATTCAAGAGAGTAAAACCAAACAGAACATAAAAATGTTCCTTGGTTTAGAGTTTACACATATCATTTGCTTTCTCAAGCTTCTTCTGTTTTAGTCTACCCACATCACTCAACTAACTTCTTGGCCAATGCAATACAAGCTCCTTATCTTACAGATCATTTCTCCCAAAACTTCCCAGTCTCTTGTTGTCACCATCTACTTTCTTCCACCTACACATATCTGAACTGCATCCTTCATTCACAGACTTGAAAAAAAAAAATTTAGGTCAGATCAATGGTCTGACCTAATTATTTCATGCACTGAATTTCATTGAATTATCTTGCACTGAGCTCAACAGCAGTCTTGGACAAACCACGTTTGCTCATGCCATAAAGAGCTCAGAGTTCACCTGCACAGCTCCATCACAAGTTTTGCTCAGCTCATGTTTTAATGACACAAACATATAACAGGAGTACCAAAAAGCAAATTATGAGCAACTGATTACCACCAACCCCCACCCCTGGACATCCCTATGGAATACTTACAGTGTGTTCCACATATTCTTTTCCTGCCTGTATCACATCCAAGGCCCTCTTCTTTTGCTCCTGATCTAGCAGCAACTTGTACGCTTTATCTACAGCTAACAAAAAGCATCAACATTAATAGCACCAGTAGTCACATTCACAAGGCATCACAAGACTGCTATTTGTTGACTATACAAATTTTGCTCCCTAAAATTTGGCAAGTTTGCTTGGGTTTTGTGTTTGTTTTGTGGGTTTTTTTAAATACATCTAGGTAAGTGATACCATGATTAATCAAATAAGTTCTGGGGTACGGTAATCGCAGAAACTGTCAGACACTTTTTGGAGTTAGCAGGGTGAAAGTATCAGTCCTAGCAAGTGATGTAGTTACAGGGCAAGAGGCGAGTTTAAGGTGCATAATGCCATAATGCAAAGCATACGCCTAAACCCATCATATTACTTCTGTCGCAGGGTCTTTGAATTAAATCTAATGGACAGATTAAACAGTTTTTCTTCAACAATCTCAAACACCCAGGGACGTGTTTGTCCCCGTTGCGAACTGTCAATGCAATTAGTGCCACCTAGTGAAATTTCCTGCTGAAATGCCACGAAATGGCATGAAATGCAACTGCTTCTCCCTCATCTGAAGCACCTCCACAGCAGTTCTGTCCATCCGTGGGGCTCCCACCCCTAAAAAACCTTTAAACCAGCTACAGAAAAATAGCAGTCCAACTACTATCATACACTGGCCCAGAAAAAGGGTGACAGCCTTACCTTCAAATGCCTTCTGGGCTCTATCTGCATCATCTTGATTTTTGTCTGGATGCACCAATATTGACAACTGCAAGAAAAAGGATCTAGCGATCAAGACCATTTTAAAAGATCAAGAATATTTCAGATTTTTTGTGATAGGAAGGAAATAGTCTCAGATAGAAGGAACCACAGGGGAACATATTCCTTTGTATACAGACAAATCAGCTGACAGCATGTGGAAGTATGCATCAGTAAAACCTTACAAATCTAATACAAACCCTGTAATAAACAGGCTGTCTGAGAAAAACTGCTACAGTGCCCGGGGCTGATATGAAGCCCTTGGTCATGCAAGTTTTATATCCTTGGCCTGAAGAAGAAACAAACCTACAAAGATCATCCTCAATCAAAGTTTACCTTCTACTCAACAACGCCTCCCAAGAAGTTCTCCAGTATACCTAAGGCTGTCCAAATATCTGTTTAAAAAGAACGGGGAAGTTTTTCTTTAGGCTCCTTTACTCAGAGTTAAGAAAACTCCTTGCTGTATTCTCTATCCAGCAGAGACAGGACATTGATCACCATCATCTTTAGGGCAACCTTATGTGGGGCTGGGAAAGCACACGTCTTCCACCTTCCTTTCAAACTTTCCCCACATGGCTTTTTTTTCCCCCCAGATCTCTTGTTTTTGCTGTTGCTGCACAGACTGTCTAGTTTATCTGCATCTTCCCTAGTACAGCGCTCAAAACCAGTCACAGTGCAGCAACTGAAATTGCATCAGTGCCAAAGAATGCAAAATAATTACTTCCTGAACTCTGCAGATGGCACTTTCTAGTTCACTGGAAAAGGGTCTTCCCCCGGTCCTGAACAGCAGCAAGCTGCTGATTGACTCCATCATTTGCTACAGTCAATGTTTTTTTCCTTCTGTTGGCTGTTCCACATTCTGTATTTAGGTGTTTGATTCCTTCAGTATGCAATTCCATGCACTTTTTTCATTTCTTCGCATTGACTTCAAAACATTTCCCTGTAGTATTCTATCAGCCTAAAGCTATGACAGCCCCAGTTTATTGATTTGCAGAACTGAGAAATCAGCAACAGACTAAAAGGTTATCCTCCCACTTCCCACAGAGAGCAGTAGCCCATATCCCATCACCAACGTCGCAGGCACATCTGTCTGTCAGCCAGCACAGCTTCCTGCTTAGAGACAATTCTTGATGTTTACAACACTAACTCAGGTGGGAGGCTCCAGCCCTCCAAATACTGTGTTTCTTTGCTGCATGCACCCATTAAACTCAAATTTCTGCTGCAGATGTGTCAGCAGACAAAGTCTGGCGTAACGTTTCCTGCATTGCGTGGGACAATGCAGACAGGTCAGTGAGCAGGGCTGCTGCTGTTCAAGGTAACCCAGCAGCCAAAAATGACCACTGAAATCCTTAAAGAAACTTCACAGAAAATAACACTCCTGAATCCAAGTCCATGCATTTCAGAAAAATACCTTTTCTCAGTTCCTCTGACAAATTTTGACCTTCTCTTTGAACTAAAGTTCAATAAGTTGATTATACACAGGCATATTAGTTTGCAATAGCCCCATCCCACACTTGACAGGCAAAGAAGTATACCATGCATGGACCAGGGATGCTTCTGCAGCTCTCCTCTTGTTGCTAAAAGATTGTTCTATGCATTTCTTCCCCAAATGGCTACCCACTCTACCCAGCTATAGCTTTACCACCATTTCTCTCATTCCCAAGCACAGCTGCACAATCTCTACAGAGCTTCTAGTTTTCTTCCAGAGGTGCAAAAGCCAAATACCTGCCGGAATCTTTTCTTTATCTCTTCATCTGTGGCTTCAGGATCCATCTGCAGTACCTAAAAGAGACCATGAGAGCACAGCAAGTTCAACGATACTCCCCATGTTTCAGGTTCCTGGTAGCAAGCTCTACACACTTGGTTCACTGGTGTAGAGACACAATGCTAGAAAGCTCCCCCTGTCAGGATGCTGTTTCAGGAGATGAATTTTCACCTAGCAAACCAGAAACATTTTGAGAGACACCATGTTTGGGACATTCTACTTTTAGCCATGCTAGATTCCTCTGACTATGCCAGTGTCCTTTGCACACTGAAGTCTTATGTAGACAGCTGCCATCCCTAAATAGCCACAATTGGTCTAAACCTTCAGCCAGTCCTGTAGCAATGCCCAGTTTGGCAGAAATTGAAGCATATGGTGACTCTGGGGCACTGTCAGATCATTCATAACTGAGAACTTTGGCCAAGAAATGTACTACTTTGTAAGAATTTATTGATTTTATCATTTTGAAAGAAGACAGGAGGGTTTTACTGTCTGGCTTCCATGAACAAGCCCATCTGTCTACAGATCTTTAGGGATGCAGCAGAGTTTAGGAGCTCTTCTGTGAATTAATTTACTGAACAGAAGTTCTAAGCAACAAGTGAGCAACATGTGTCTACTCAAAGCAGACACATGCTGGTCTGACACTGAAAATCTGTAAACAAAAACCACTCTCTTACAGGAAAGCTACCATCTACTTCTAAATGGCTTTCTTAATTTACTGTCCAAGCCAACTACTACAGTCTACACAGAACTGAACCTGTCAAGGTGAATCTGCCAACTGATCTGGCTGACCAGCCCTAAATTTGGACTACAAAAGGCACTCGACTTTAAAAAGGCAGACAAAGATGGTATCAGGAAGGAAAACAAACAGGGAAAGCCAGCTCCAGATGAACACCATACTGTTTTATCCACTGTCTTCCTCAGGCTTTTATATTCATCAAGACTTCCTAACTGACTGCGACTGGAATCAAACATGTAATGTGTGAGAGAATTATCCGTTTTCCAGTGACTCCTCAAAGATTGCTCACTGGTGTGAGGAGTGAAAGTTCTTCTCTTGTTCTATGCACTATGCAGGTTCAGTGGGATGAAGATCCAAAATAAGACACACAACTAGAAATGCCACATCAAAAGTGCTCAGAACAGGACCTGACAGGCAAGCCACCTATAGTCATCCTTTCATTCAGAAAGTACCTAGCATTAACCTGCCAAATCTTCTAGTGTTTTGCACGAAGGAAATGTGTCAAAAGAATATAGTTTGTGTCTGCCACAAAACAGTGAAAAAGAGAGCAGGCAGGCACACACCATCTTTCTGTCTTCTGTAAGCCTTCTGCACAGTAATGTAGAGATGTTTTTCTTTCTTTATGCTCCATCTTTTTACTGAAATAAATACCCAGTAAAGCTGGAAGTTGGTATACCCAGTCAGAAGAAGGGAGAATAAAACATTCAAACTAACCTCAAAAGGGTTCAGGTTGAAATAGGAAGATCCAGGTCGGGTCAGCCTGTCAATTTGGTTTTTTGATGTTAAAACAGAGTCACGTTTTTCAATTTGTTTTACCTGAAGAACACAGAGAGACCTCTATTAACTGACCATCACGATGTGCTTACTGTGTTCCCATGCGATTACTACACCAGTCATCATCATTCCATGCTACAATTCCCAATACCTCTTGCTCATCTCAAGCTTGCAGTTATTTGACTCAAGCGCTAGCAGAGCACATCTTTCCAGCCTTCTCTACAGCATGACAGTATTTTTAACATTGTACTTTATAAAGAACCCTAGAAAGCACTCCTGCCTGTCTCTCCCATGGCTGGCTCAGCAGCTGTAGCCTCCTCCTCCCTATCTTACAGGGGCAATGTGGGAGCAAGACACTATCCTGAGAGATATTTCTCACCCTTG
>JAVJGJ010000037.1:118135092-118152986 GCA_035590215.1 Microhierax caerulescens | reverse complement strand
GCGTGGCCCGGGCTGAGGCTGCCCCCGCTCCGCCCAGTCGTGCGCGTTGGGTGCATGTGGCGGGGAGCCGGGTCGCGCTCCTCCCGCGGGGCCGCTGCGCGGGGTGGCGGCCCGGCGCTCGGGGTCGGGTCCCATCTCGGTCCCCTCTCGGCGCTGCGGAGCCGTGGCGGCGGGGAGGCTGAGGCGCCCTGCTCGGCAGCGGCTGGCCGGGCCGCGCTGCGGCGGGCCTGCGCGGACGGAGGGGAGCTCTCGGTAGGGAACGCATCGCTGTTGCAGCGCTCCCTAAGCCCTTACGTAGCGTGTGCGGGGAGGGAGAGCTGCGCTGCACCTACTCGCAGCTCTCGGGTTCGCGCTCGGTGCTGTAGTTGAGACAGCAACACTTGTCAAAAGCTCCGAAGGACAAATTCTCCAGAATCCTATTGCTAAGACGTTGTTTTTTCTTAAATTATATTTTACCAAAGGACTTGACTAAATCTTTGAAAGTTTTGCTTAAGTATATCATTATTACTGTTACTTTAAACATAAGGCTCTAGTTACTGGGTCTTAGCGGTCTTGTTACCTGCCAGTTTTTGAATGCAGCTTGTTACCCCTTAAGCTATGCTGGACTACTACTTTTGAAAAAGTTGCTTAGATTCCCTTTCCCCATATGCTATGCTAAAGGATCCTGTCAGCAGTTCGTGCTGCAAAAGATGTGAATGCTCATGAAGTTGGTTTTTTCCTTTTTTTTTTTCCTTGATATTACACTTTAACACTGACTTTTTGCATGTCTTCTAAAAAAAATAAAGGTAATCCAACTAGAAATCTGCATCTTGCAATGTAATTATTTTTACTTTTTTTTTTTTTTTTACCTGTGCAAACTGTGGGTTTTGCAAACTAGCAGAGCCTGCTTGGTAATTTTGTATCCTATAAACTGTATTTCCCATGAGTACTTAATATCCTTACCTCTCAGTTTTTGTGTCTAGATGTGAACACTGTTGGGGTAATAGTTGAGCTTCCTTCTAACACTTTATAGTTTTGTCAAAAAAAAGCAATACCCTCTGCTTTCCTTGGCAAAGATCTGAGAAAATCTTTGAGGATAAATTTGTCAGAAAAAAGTAATTTTTGTTAAAGTGTTGCTTTGAACTGGAGTGCCATAAAATGTTATTCTATACAACCCAAACAACCAGATGAGCTATGAATGGCCAACTCCAGTTAGAAATGAGCGTGCACAGACTTCACAGTTTGGGTTAGCAAAATGTAGTAGCTGCTGAGTGTTGGATTTTCATGGCACTGATGTGCACCTTGCTAACCTTTTGTGGTAAAGTCACCTACCACTGATACTTGTGTAGATATTGAAGCATAGTTTCTGTATGGGCTAGTTCTGTGCTAGTTTCTTGCATAGCATTATGATGGAAGTTCTCATATTTTTTTTCATTTTGTGGGGTTGTGGAGTGGGAAAGGCTGAGAACTCTGTGCTTGAAGGGGGTGAGGGTCCTAACTACATACACTTTGTTGTAAAGATAGTCTGCCATTGAAATGCTGGTATGGAAACCTGGCTAATGTGTAAAGGCCTTCACGGTGTGAGAACTTTGAAAGAAGGCTTCCTTGTAACTCATGCTAATAAACACTTTTAATATCTCAAATTAAGCTATTAAAATGTACTTTCTGTGGTTGAGTAAGTTATGGTACAAAAGAAATGGCTATAATGCTTTAATGTAAAAAAAAAAAAAAAAGGATGTGCCAGTAACATATGTGAACAAATAAGGCTTTAAATAAACCCCCCAATTCAGTCTTTTAATGTGAGTTCTTATAGTCCCCTCACTCAGGAGTGTTTTTTACTTTGTTTTGACAAGAACCTTTTTGAAGTTTGAGACATAACTATAGGGATTACATTTGTTTTCTTGTGGTTAATTTTTTAAAAAACAAACACTCATAAAACTTCCATTCAGTGCTACTTTTAATGTGGTATAACTTAAGTCCTTGACACAGATAATATATTGGATAGGAAAAATAGTGACATAAAGTTGAATGGCTGTGGTGCGAAGTTTTTATGTGTGAATTAGTTATGTTTCCTGTGCACCTGAGCAAAATAAGTTTAGTTCCTCCCTGAAATTAAAAGCTATGTAGCAGAAGGCTGAAGACAATATTGATGTATAATCACTGTGGAGTTAAGGTAGTTTGAGGTACTGTCCCTTTGCCAAAACTGGCCATTCCTGCTCATTTAAGCAGTTAAGTGTGTTTTGAGTTAACTAGACTGTGAATTCATAATTAATTGGATGGAGTTATACTTAGGTAGTCTGTGGGTGGCAACCTCTGTGAGAGGCATGGTATAAAATACAGGGAGTAGTAACATCATGGCTGTTTAACCAGGGACTGTTGGACTGACGCTGAGGTCAGGTTTCAGTTTTCAAGATGCCATTCACTTACCAGGCTGAGCTGAGGTGTGTGTTCTTTTTTTTTTGTTTTCTAGGAAGACTACTGTTTGAGTTACTAAAGAAAAAGGAGGTTGTTTCTGAGTGATTTAGAAGCACCTGTAGTTTTTAACCTACTTGTCAAATGATTAGAGCTTAAAGGGACTAGTCACTTTGCAAATTCCTCTTTGGAGGTGCAGGAATTCTAGGTGAAAGGTAGTGGCAGGCTAGAAACATGTTCTATATTGTAAAGTATTCATGGTCTTCAGAAAAACATTGTTGACAACAGCAGTGTAAAGTTTGAAACAAGACAGTCCTCCCCTTCCCCATACACCAAGTTCCCAGGCGGTGAAGCTAGGGTAACATCCCAGTCACCAGTGGAAATTCTCCTTGACCCCAGTGTGCATTTATTACTGCTCCTCATGTGTTAAGCACATTTTTGTGTACACTCATGTAAATTCATGCATTTCTGCATGTTTTAAACCCAAATACCACTACACATACTAATATACATAATCCTTTACTTACAATGCACACTTAAAATCTTGTTGATTCAACCAGTTGCATTCTTTTCTAGATATTTTTGTTAATGCAAATGGAAAACTCTTTTGAGTGTGTGGGTGCTCTTCTGTGTGGCTTGGCCTCATAGGCTGAGTTACAAGGACGCACTGTACATAAAAACATAGGTATCACTCCTCTTTTTCTTTAATATGTTTTTATTATTTTTTTAGAGGGGAACAAAAATGTTAATAAAACACTTGTGTGTTTTCCTTACTGATAGAATTCAGCTAAAAAAATATTTTTCTTGATAGCTACATCTAGCTGATGTTATCTAGAGGGAGAACTAATAATAACTAGTTTTTCAGCTATGATTTTCTCCAGTGTATCTTTGCTGAACTTGTAGTGCAGATTTGGTATTGTAAGAGATGTAATTTTGCTTGTTAGTGATCATTCAGGAAGAAAAGTCAGCTTATTACTATAACTGAAAATAAATATATTTATTCTGGATGCTGTTGGGACCTGAATATTTTGACAGCTATGTCACTTCAGAATTTTCCAGAGTAAATTTATTTTAAGAAAGTCTTCTAAATTAAATTTGTGTGACAGGAAATAGCTAGATTTTGAACACCAAAACTGAACTTTTCCGTGTGGTGAACATATACTGCTTTTGACTTGTCAAGTTCTTTCTGAGGATACCAATTCTTAAGCAAAAATAAGCCATACAGCTAGTGAATTAAAATGCTGAGGCTCAATTTATGTTGTCTAAAAGCCTATTTAAAAAAGCATTTGATCAGTTGTGGTGCTGGGTAGTAATCTGATACACAGAGGTTAGATATTGCTCCACACGCTGGTCTGTGTTTGTGTTGATGCCTTTTCAAGCCATTAGGTTGAAAATCTTGCCTGTCAGAAGTTTGAGTTATTGAACTGCATGCGAGGTGTTTCTGCCTCGACACAGAATAACTAACATTTTGCTAAGTTACAGGCAACACTGAGAAGAGTGCTAAACTTTTAGGTATGTGACACTTGAAAACTAGTCTGGGTTCATAAAAAAAATTAAATGTCTGAGCGCATCACCATAAGCTGTTGAGGTTTAGAAGGTGCTTGTAATTGTTTCAAATAACTTCTGTGTAATTATGTATTGGCTTAGCCTTGCAGTTCTTGGTGGGTTTTTTTGTGCACAATATATGTGCAGGTAACTGGTTTAATAAGGCAGTACAAAGGTAAACACAAAAATACATCACCACCATCATCCCCCTGGGTTTTTTTTTTTGTGTATATTGTCCTATGCGTTTTTGATAATGATGTGGTACCCAAAGCATTTTTAGTTTAACTAAACCCCCTCTGTCCTGCACTGTTTCAGAGTAGAGATCTTGCAGAGGCTATCTAGCAAGCAGATGACTAGCTGACTTTTGTTTTCTATTATTTTTGTAACATACAGAAGCTTCAAATTCAGTTAGTGTTTTGAGAGTTCAGTTAATACCTGTAATGATAGGTAAGCATTATTGGAGTCTTCAGGTATTTTCTTCTGTAATTAGTGTATGGTTGTAGTTGCTTTTAAGTAAACTGAATCCTTTGGAAAGCAATTTCTCATGTCAAGTAACAGAATGCTTGTGTGTGTTTATATGTATGTGTGTGTGCTACGTAGATACGGAAAATTTCCTTTCTTCTCCTTGCTAATTGCATAAAGAGGTGGCATCTGACAGAAACAATGTAAGGCTGCATTACAGCTCTGTAAAATTGCCCTTTAAGTCAAGACAGCTTTAGTAAAATCATTATTTTTCTGTCTGAAGGAAAATGAATTTTTTTTTCTTTGCTTGAGGTTGCAAATCTTCATAGGGTATCCAAAAAGTTAATGAGCTGTAGTCTAGAAGGGATGGGTATACAAGTGACTGTTAGAGATGCGGTTGTGTTTGGAGATTCACTTTGCAGCATACTAAATAGCTTGAGGTGTTAGTGCTTAAAAAAAGTACAACAAACCAACAGCCAACACCTGTTCTTGAATCATCTTCATACCTGTATTCTAGTACTTAATTGCATTGCTCTGACCATGCTGCATATGTCTTATCTGGTTCTCATTTCACTGCCGATCATCAACTTCTTCCCCATCTTTTAAAGCCTGAGGCTCATTTAATTTCTGAACTTAACAGCTGATCATCCCAATGTTCTCTGCTGGGTAGTTGAATCATCTCTTGCCAGCCTTTTTATTTGAGAGTGCTAAATATCAGCTGGCTGGCTAATTAAGAAATTGAAACTGTTTTTAATGAACTGGGCAAAGCCCACTGGAATTGTTTGAGACTATAGTTGTGCATTTTTAGTGCACATATTTGGAATCAGTTTGTTAATTCTGAAAGCAAGTTGGTTTATTAATATAAGAACTGAAGATGCTGCAGTCATGGCTTCCTTTTAAACCGTTAAGTTATATATTATTAAAAAAGTAGCTGTGATTTGTAGAGCTCTTATTGGAGTAAAACTGCAAGCATGCAAATGGTTCAGTTGCAAGCTTCAAATTATAATGTACATCAGAGTGTGCAATTTTTCTGTCTTTACTGAGTTCTGACATGGTTTGTGAGAAAGTGTTTGGCTAGCCTTATGCAGCATGGTGGGTTTGAAGGAAGACATGGCAACAAGCCAAGAAAGTGATAATTAGTGAACAAGTATTGACATTTTTGTACATTAAGCTACCCTGCAGGGTTATGTGTTCATTACATTTTAAACGATTGTTTTAAAAGTAGAGGAATGGGAAATGAAAATAGCACTAGGTCTTCTGATTCTTCGTTGAAGGATGTTATTATCGTATCCCCGTACATTCTAGCTGCTATGGTAACCAGTTAACTTACTGACAATCAGCAGATAAAGTTTAGACATCGTTATGTACATGAAGTACATTTAAAAAAAAAAAAATTATGTAAATTCTTCCATGTACATTTTCCACAGTATTAAGGGTTGTACTTTCTTTTGAAACTTAGGTCAGCTGCATCCAAAAAGTATTAAATAAAACTTTTGATACAGGTCATTTGCAGCATGTATACAAATTAGTTTAGATAAATCATGCATTGTCCTACAAACTAGTTATTTCTGGCTTATTGTAATATAGCTCCTGAATTTTTTCCAGCAGCATAATAAAATGGCTAATCAGGTGAATGGTAATGCGGTACAGTTAAAAGAAGAGGAAGAACCAATGGATACTTCCAGTGTAACTCACACAGAACACTACAAGACACTGATAGAGGCAGGCCTCCCACAGAAGGTGGCAGAGAGACTTGATGAAATATTTCAGACAGGTATAATATGCATTTCTTGTTTCTGACTGGTTATGAAAGTGAGGGCATACCATTTTCAAATTTTTATAGATTAAGGTTTAAAAAATTCATTGTTTTTGATCTGTGTAGCTCTGAATGTTTTGCTACTTTGACTTCCCTAAAGGCAAATTGGGTTTGACATTGACTAATTACTTGACACATCCTTAGTGTTGTATGTGATATCTTAGTTGCTTTAGGGCACAGAGCACTAGTTTCTTAGATGCTGTCAAATAAAGATGTATGTTTGAGGATACTAAACTGTGCATTTTTTTTTTTCTTCAACCCGAATCATCATTTTGCTTTTACTTTTCTACTGTCAACTCCTCACAGTAGTTCTTAAACACTCAAAGGCTGGGTAGGTGACATAGTGAGAGAAGCAACTAGCTTGTCTTGCCTGGGACTACATTTGAATTGAGTCTGCCTGTGGATTTTTTGTTCTCTCTAGTTCTGAGTGGACAGTTTAATCCATGTTGGTTATTACACTGAAATGTTCAGTTTGACACTAACTGCTTTTCAACAAAGTTGAGGACTGAGCTATCTAGCAAATAGAGTAATACCTTGCTGGTAGCAAGTGGTCTCTGCAACGTCTAGAGAGGTCTCTTTATATACAAAGGTATTTTGTTTTTGTAACCCCCTTATTATTTTGTCCTGTAGCCAGAGGCTTCCTTTTCCTCTTTAGATTGTGTTCTGTGAACAGATTTACAAGCAGCAGTAGAACTGCTCTATGCGCTTATCTTGAATGCCTTGGTGGCAAGATGACAGTTTTGTTGAAAAGAGTCAAAATTACACTGATCAAGTGAGGGCAGTTCAAAAACAATACCTTATCAATCTTCAGTATGATACTCTGGCTCACGTGGGTGATGTCTTTTGGAAGTCATTCACAGTGAGCTTTCATCAAGCCTTTACCAGCTTTTATTGGCTTTAGATATGCACTTTCTAACTGTGGGTCACAATCATGTGCACTTGATGGTTTGAGAGAAGGTGTAAATGCCTGGGCAGAGGAACTTGTGGGGCTTTAACACGTGTTGCAGTTAGGTTGTGTTGTGAGGAGTTCTGAAGGGATTTAAAAGCTTTTCAGCCCAGAACCTGACTATCTAGTATAATTCCACTGCATGAGTAACCTGAAAACATTTATTCACATTTCCTTAATGCCACTGAAGATGTTTGCATTGTGCAGGGGTTTGTCAGTGAAGCAAACTACTTTTGACACCCAAGCTAAATTTGGGGTGGAATTTAGGGATTTTTAATCTGCTGAGGTCTTACATGAAAGCTACAGGTGCCTTCCAATATGCAGGATCACTTCTGAAATGTAGTCCTTGGGCTTGGCACTACTGTGCATTTTTAAAATCAAGTAGCAGTTAAATAAGCTGTGCATTTTGGAGATCAAGCTGTTGCAAGGTGTGTGGAGTTCTTGGTATCTGTCCTAAATTTTGCCTTGTAGTTTTAAAAAGTGCAAATCTTAAAGTCTATACTTCTCATGCTCCACAGCTTATGCAAGTGCATCACAAAAGGAAAGAAATAACCTGTAAAGATCCTTAAAAAGAAAAAGTGCTTCAGAACTGGTCCAATGTTTCTTGGGGGATTCTGTACCTGTAAAATTAATATTAGCCTTTTCGGGTACATAGCAGGGCTCGAAATAATACCTTCTTGAATTCTGGCTCTTAGAACTGCATAGAGCGACAAAATGAGTAAAAACAAAACCACCAAAAACACAACACATTATTTAAACATTAGGAAGTCCACTAATTTTAGCTTTTTCAGGTTGGAGGAAAGAGTGAACAAATCATTCTACTTCCTAATATTTTGTGGGGTAGAGCTTCATAAGTATTTGATTGTCAGTTAGATAGCTCCTTTTTCACCTACATTAGGATACCTGTAATTTTCATATGTCAGCTTAATCTAGACCAGCTCCATGCCAAAGAAGGAAAGACAAATAAAATGAAAGGCAAATGAACAAAATCCAAATTATTAGAAGTGAGCCAGAGTTCATTGTTTCAAACCCTGGTGTGTAACACTGCTTTTATGCAGCAGATTGCATTCCTGAATGTTAGAAAACTGTTACACATGGGGTATAATCTTGCACGTCAGCTAGTGCTTAGGTATATGCATTTTAATTTCACTTTTTTCATTGTTGTACTCATGTTCTTTCATATACTTGTGTAGGAATATGTAATTATATTAAATGTATAATTCTGTTGCTATGGAACGTAATTTTTTTACTTTTAAAGCAAACTGCATAGTTCTTAGTTTGTATGAAATTCAATAGAAATCTGTAACTTCTTTATCTTTAACTTTTAGGGTTGGTAGCTTATGTCGATCTTGATGAAAGAGCAATTGATGCTCTTAGGGAATTTAATGAAGAAGGAGCCCTCTCTGTATTACAGCAGTTTAAAGAAAGTGACCTGTCGCATGTACAGGTAAGGTGAGAGCTCCAGGAGTGTGAGCACATAAGTATGAATAGTGTTCTGGCACTATTGGCAGGAGAGTTGTGACTTAGAAATTCAATGATGTTGCTGTATTCTTGTATTTCAAACCCAAATCACAAGCCTGTTAAAAACTGCCTTAAATGTGTAGGTATTTGAGTGCAAAGCAAAAGCTTCCAGATAATAAAAATGAGCGTGCAGTTGAGAATATAAGGTAAAAAATACTGTCTGGAATCTGACAATTTTTTCAGTCTGACAGGGTTGTTCAATTAATTGTTATATTTTTCTAAAGGATTCTTTTGACATTTTGTTTATTGTATTGGCTTGATATAGTGACCTCACGGTAATGGAGTGTAAGGTTCGGTGGATTCCCAGAGCTTGTTGTACAGACAATTGAATTATTTTGTAAATTGTATCTACAGAACAAAAGTGCATTTTTATGTGGAGTTATGAAGACCTACAGGCAAAGAGAGAAACAAGGCAGCAAAGTACAGGAATCAACGAAGGGACCAGATGAAGCCAAGATTAAGGTAACATTTAGAAAATGCTGATTGTTCTGTACTACCTGGTGTATTATGCATACATACATGCATGTCATACATATGCAGACATAAATAATATTGAATGCACTTAAAAAGCATCAATGCTACCTGGATAACTGTGTTCACACTTGGCTTTAAAGAAATCTATGCATGATAGAGATTCAAAAGAGATTGCTTGTTTGAAGTTTATTCCTTATTCTGGGAGACTTTTGAAGATAAAATGTTCCTGATGACACAATTGCCAAAATGCATGAACATGATGTTATGTGAGGTCTGTGAAAACATTGATATCTATTTAAGATTTGTCTTGGTTGGTCTTTTTATGTTAAAGCTTTTACATGCTCACAAAATAACTCTTGAGACTGAACGTTTCAACAGGTATTGGTATATTAAGAAACTCTTCTGTTGTACTATAATAATGGGGTGGGGTGGGGGAGGGGGGGGAGTGGAGCAGGTGGAACGTACTAGGAAAGGCTATGTGAAATGTCTTAAAATGTAAAATAAATAATTACATTTTACAAAAACTGAAGTATAGCGTGGGTGATGCTCTGAAGTTTTTTTGGGTACTACATATAAAAAGGAATATAAGGGAAAAGGAAAAAACAAGTTCTTTCCAGTGACCTTGTAGTATAAAACAAATGTTGCTGTTAGGGTAATACCCCCAGAACAACAGGGTTTTTTGATAGGTTCTGTCTGTCCATATATGCCTTGTTGTCAGATGTGGCAAGAAACAGATAAGGAAGTGCTTCTCAGGTCACTTTTTTATTCTTTATATTTTAACCCACTGTCCTCCCCTCCCCTGTAGCTAATGTGACAATTTTTTTTCAGGCATTGCTAGAGAGAACTGGTTACACTTTGGATGTAACTACAGGACAGAGGAAATATGGGGGCCCTCCTCCAGATACTGTATATTCTGGTGTTCAGCCTGGTATTGGAACAGAGGTTAGTATATACAGACTAATCTGTTATTTTTTATGTTTGTGGAAACTGCTAAATAAGAAATACTTGAAAATTAACTATATTACAAGTGAAAATTTAAACTGTTGTAGAAGAAAGCATTCTTCTATGTGTGTCTTCTATGTCTTTCTTATTTGATAGCCTGCAAAAGTCGGAATAATAGGTTGGGCAGAAAAGCGTGGAGTGTAGTAGCAAAGGCTATGTAAAATTTCTTAAAATGTAAAATTATTGAATTGTCAGAATTCATGTTCCACCTTAAAGCTAATGGTCCACCACTTAAAAGTGCTGAAAGTGAAAAAGACCTGGGTATTATGTAAAGATAATTACATACAACGTTTTGAAGAGGACAACTGAGATTAGTAATTATTAAGGAATTGTTTCTTTGCTTTTGTTTCAATTTATATGAAGACTTCCTTGATGCTTGCATGCACTGATAGTGAACCTGTCACACTAAAATAAGTCCATGTAGCATGTTTTCTTTTGTAATTTTTTTGCATTTCTGTGTTCAGAAAGGTGGCTTACAGGTTGTTTACCAACACAGTCACCCTGGCGTAAAGTGTTATTTAATTGCACCATGCCTTGGTGATGTGTTAGGAAACACTTCTTTACCAAGAAGGTGGTCAGACACTGGAACAGGCTTCCTAGAGAGGTGGTCAGTGCCCCCAGCCTGTCAGTGCTTAAGAAGCATTTTGACAATACCCTTAAGCTTTAACTTTTGGTCAGCCCTGAAATGGTTAGGCTCTTGGACTAGGTGGTCATTATAGGTCCCTTCCAATTGAACTGTTCTATTCGTGACTGAAAACTACTTGACTGATCTTAGGTATTTTGTCCTATTGGTGATGGTTAGTGTCTTTAGGAAGTCACAGGAAAGATGTAAAATTGCCTGCATTTTAATACTATTAAGAGTATGGTTTTTTACTCAAGTTTCTTGAAGCTTGCTAGAACAGGTAACTTGTAGAAACTCCCTTAAGGTAAGAACATTGATGCTTCTGCTGTGAATCAGCATTAGAGGCTGTAGTAAAACCCAGCCGACTAGTTATAGAAACCATACCTCTACCAAATTAATTTATTGCTGGTATTTTGTAGGATTTAAAGGCTGATTACTGCTTTAAACATGCTGCTTGGTTTGACTGGCTGAGATGTTGAACACCTTGCTAAAACTGGTGTATGCTTTATCAGATCCAGGCTTTAGCCCTCGTTGAGCTGTGCCACAGTGATCAACAACTTTAAACATGATCTTATGATTTGGTAGACTAGGGTCAGAACATGTTTGAACACAAGTGACTGGAGATTTTTGTGTGGCACCCCACCCACCCACCCCCCAAAAGGAGGTGGGTGGTTTTTTGTTTTGGTTGTGTTTTGTTGTGGTTGGTTTTGTTTAGTTTGGTTTTTTTCTTCTTAAGCTTTTGAGAACCACTTCTCTCTTGTACTCAACAGTTCTGGTTATATAGCAGTTAAATGCCTCCTTTATTAAGATTGTGGGTAAAAAATATGAAAAAACACAGGATGTATCCCTTTGGATCCCAGTGAATTTAATATTGAAGCTCTCCTAGCTTGTAAGAGCTCAGATACGTTGATGCCAGAGCTGTAACTGATGTCAGTAATGGCAAACTTCTGTTTTTCAAGGATACCCAAGTCCTGTTACTGAATTAAAGTAGTACTTACTAGGTAGACTTTCTACTCCCAAAATACCAGGTCTTTCTACTGTAAATATTTGCATGTTAACTAATTTGTCTTTTTAAAACACAATGAAATTCATTACATGTTAACTGTAGCTTTAACTCTCTTTCAATATGTACTTGAACGTTGTGCAGTAAAACTTAAGTATTGACAGATAATCTTATGGATGTTCAGCTTGTTGAATATTCACAAATTGTCACAGTGAACACATGGTTGAAAGGATTATGTGGGTGAAGTTGTCCAATGTATTTTTTCAAGTGGGTGGGCTTTAAGAGGAGCTGGACCTTTTTGGAATGTGATTCTGTAATAAAGACAAAGTAGTTACAGCTCTGTGGAAGCTTGGAGGAGAAAATAATTGCAATAGGATTTGATATTAAACTTGGGTATTTGTTTTACTTAAGGACTTGCTGCTCCAACATAAAGCATTTTTGCTTATAGTGAGGTCATATGATGTTGATACTTTGAAATCTTTATGGGAGTGTTTATTGGATGAGAATGAAAGCAATTATTTGGACGTTTCCTCCTCTCCTTACACTGTCTTTATCATTTGCATCTGCAAACATTGGTAACTGCTTATCCTCAAGAGGCTTGTACAGTGTTCCTTTGTTTTGCTTAAAATTTCCAAGACCTTTTTTCTCTGCCCTTTCTTACCTCCTGCTACACCAGCTATTATTTTTCAAGTTAAAGATGGTCAGAAGAGTTTTGAATAATTTTTATATATAAATACGTATATATTTTTTTCATTCCAAATGACAAAATGTAGTTAGTAAGCATATTTGGAAATTCAGGGTCATGACTGACCCTGTGCATCTTGCTAGCAAGCTATAAGCAAACTTCAGTTTGGTTACAAAAGCACTTGAGCTGTGTATTTCTTCACTTGCCTTCTCTGCAAGGTTTTAGTCCCCAGCAGGCTGTCTTTTTGTTGATTCTAAACACTCTGAATACTCTCAATCACCCTATTGTGTCTAATCTTTGATACAGGAGTTCTTTTGGGGATTCTTCTGTAAACAACCAGATTAGATTTAAGAAAATGGTCAACTTCTTGAATGTCTTTCAGTTTATAAATTAGTTTTGCATCCTTTGCGATGCTGAAGTTTTTGTGTATACTGTCAAGAAGATGCTTAGAAACATCACAGTAAGGATGATTTCTAAAAATTCATATTCCATGAAGAAAAATAAATTTGGGGGTGGCAGGAACAGTCGGAATGGGTCCTTGAACTGAATGTTCAAGCTCTGTTTAGATACGATTGCTTTATGCTAATTGTAGTTCTATCATTTTACTGAAGTTTATATGTGAGCAATGCTGAAAAAATATATTTTTTTGTATTCTTAAATTCCTTTGTTTTTTTACACAAAACTACTTGGAAGTTTTCTTATTGTGGTTTTAAATAAACCTGTTTTTCGGCAACGCTGAAGGATGCGTAGACAGTAACATCTACATAATAATTTCATTAAATTTTGAAATTAAGTGTAGACAAGACAAAGACAGAAAAAGTTATAAACATTTCATTAAATTCAGTCACAGCGAGGAGTTTAGGTGTTATAAGGAACAAAGGGAATTTTAGTCATGAGTCCGCTACTAGTCAGGGATGACGAAGGGTGTTCCAGTTGGATAATGCTGGATGGTAAGTCTGACATTGTATCTGTAGTGTCTGCATTTGTGGGAAATATCAAGTTGAGCTGCATCTGCCCAACAGGTTAAAATACATATTTTTTTCACTCCTGATCTTCAGTCTGCTGACTGAGTAGCTTTTAGTTATTAAATTCAGGAGAACTGAAGGATCATTATTTTTTTACATATATATTTTTTTATTATTGTAGAGGAGGGTAAAAAAAAAATAATCTTAATGTACATGTGGCCTATCCAGACTAACGTTACACCAAAAATGGAGGTGGTGACTGATGGGGTACTCTTATTTCCATCCTTCACCTTTTGATATAAAGGAATATAATACCATTTATGACATGATTTGAAGAACAGGAGGCTTCATTGGTAATTGTAAAATATCAGCCCTTCACCCCACTACAGCAGGGACAGGGGGAAAGCACTTCAGAACTAGCGCAGTGCAGCCAGCATGAATAAAGTTGACTTAAGTCTGTATTGATTGCTGAACAGCTTTCAGTTTTATTGAGAGGTCTCCAGATAAAGTTCTACTCCTGAAGTTCTGAGAGACTTCTATTTCAGTGTTTTTCATTAATGTGAAATAAAAACTTGACAATTCTGTAAATAGATTATTTGTCCATAATGTGCTAAGATGGTGTATAAGCTTAGATATCTGTGTAACAGTTTAAACTGTATAGAATAGAGGAATTGCTGCTTGTCCTTTACAGAGCTGAAATTTATTGGATAAACATAAATTTTGATTGTTGTTATCAAAAGTGCAAAATAACTTCTAGCTTTGAGTGGTAAGCTGGTATTGCATCTGCTGCTCTCAGTGCATGGTCAGAATTTGTAACAAAAGGTCAGAGAAGGCTTGTGAACTTGCAATATGGAAAATGTTACTGGAGATTTTGGAGCGATTTAAATTGCTTTTGTCTGTAATAAATTGAATGGGAAGAATCATACTTAAGAAGCAATCGTGTAATAAACTCAGCAGGAATTGAACTAGACAGAGCTTGTGCTGGATTTAGTACACAAATGGTATGTCGCTTTTGTACTGGAAGAACTGGGGTGCAAAGGCTTTTATACTGTGGCAAATTTTTTTCTGCTTCTGTATTTTTTTTTTAAATGAAGATTGTAGATTTGGATGAGATGGAGCAGTCATGCGGCCTATATTAATTAGCACTTAAATCTGGCATTTAGGAAAAATTGACTGCAAAGCACGTGAAGAGCACCATTAAAAGGAGGGAGGTTTTGAAGAACCACTTGCAATGCCACAGTACACTTCTGTTAGCTTGCGATGACAACAGAAGAGGGTCAGTTGTTGAAATACTGAAGGACTCATCTAGACTGCAGTAGGAGGTTTAGGAGACTTAGTAGGACATAAAATGATGTTAGCTACAGTGTTTCTGCTGTCATGGTTTATGCTGCAAACTGCTTCCTTTCCCAGGAACTTTCAAGTATTTAAATTAAATTTGGATTTCTGAAAAAGCTTTGTTTAAGTATCCGTCCTCTTCCTTTTTAGGTTTTTGTTGGTAAGATTCCACGAGACTTGTATGAAGATGAATTGGTGCCACTCTTTGAGAAAGCTGGTCCAATTTGGGATCTGCGCCTCATGATGGATCCTCTTTCTGGTCAGAACAGAGGTTATGCATTCATTACCTTTTGTAGTAAAGATGCAGCACAGGAAGCAGTCAAACTGGTGAGTAACTTATTTTCAGACTGGACAAGATAATGTAAACAGCAAGCATGTTGGGTAATCTCTTAGATAATGAAGTCTTTGAAGTGTTTCATTAAAGCACCCATTGAAAGACTCAACATTTTACTTTCTTAAAAATTGCCTCCTGATTTCATTTAGTATGTACAAATAATGTTCTGCTTTTAGGACCATAATGTGCCATAGCCTACTTAGTCTGCTGGAGTACTTGGGTGATTATAGTAAGGGCTCACTGGATAACAACTGGGAAATGTGTTCTTTAAGCTCCACTGTTTCACACTTTTTCCTATAAAGAGCTAATTAGGGATGCTTTGTTTTGCTGCTGTGAGAGGGGGTCTCTGACTCATTATGGTTCACAGTGGCCTTTACTTCTTTCTAATGGCAGTCATGCAGTCAGCTTACTACATGAAAACCTGACTTGACCTGCATCTAGATGGCTTGCCAAAGGACACAGATCAATCCCTGGAGTTTCAGAATGAGAGACATCAGTCTGATTGGGGCCCTGGTTGATTTGGCCCTGCCTCTGAGGAGGAAATAAAACTAGGCAGATCAGTATGTATCTCCCAAATTTTTGGATATGGCTGTGAAATACTGCTTGTACTTTGAATCAGAACAGGTGAAATGCTTTATCTCATTTGTTTTAGCAGCAATCAGCTGATCCTGTATGAATAAGGGGGGGGAAACCTAAACATCTGGTTAAGTTGGGGGGGGGGAGGAACCCACCCAAAACCTAAGAAGTGATTCTGTTGCGTTGTAAGGGCTTCAGAAGGTGTCATTGCCTCTAAATGTTCCAGTGTTTGTTCCCTCAAATACTTTCATGTATTTAGAAATTGTTGCAGTTGTTCTATTAGGCTCTTCCAGGACTAGGGATTGCATGTCCCTGCTTAGGCTTTTTCCTTTCTAGAACCTACTTGGATGTTTCCTGGAGATGCACAAAACATGTTTTTGCATTGCTTCTAGGTTTCAGTGTTTGAAGTCTGTGGATATAGGTTACTGTCACTTACGATGACCAATTATTTTGAAACTTTTTTTTTATGCCCAAGTTGAAGGTGCTTATAGTTCTTTAAATTTTTACTGATGGAAAGATGATGTAGCAAGTGATGTGCTGCTGACAGAAGACTGGCGTCCATACCCTGGACATTGCACCAAATAAGTGAATTTGTGTGAACGTATTCCTTAAGTTGTATATCTGGGGTCCCTTCCCTCTACCTGCTCTGCTGTGCCATTAATGGGCAGGCCTATATTTAGGTGAAATATTTTCCACACACTACTGGGGGAGAAGAAAACAGGATGGATATGCTAAATTTTGGAGCTAATTAAATGCTGATAGCAAAGTGAGATTCTTCCAGAAAATAAACTTGAAAGTTTGAAGTCTTGGTTTCTCTGCACCAGGTGGGCCTTGTGCTTGTGCTTGCAGGTACCTGTGAGAATGGGATTGATTGTAAGTAAAATGGGTTTGTAAGATAAGACATAATTTGAAAAGCAGATTCAGATTAAGTCATAGTACTGGAACACAAAGTTTTATTATGTTATGAATCACTGCTTCACAATGTGAAGCAAAATTCTGACATGTTTTTGTCTTCCTTAGAGTGATCTTGTTTGATAGCCTGTGGTACCTTAACATTGTTCTAGTTGTTCTTGAGTAAGATGGAGGTTACTGAAGGAATTGCTCTGTCATCTGTATGGCTGCATCTCAGCTGGGGTAAAAATGACTGGAAACTTGCTTACAAAGTATTGGATGGGATTTGAGAAGATGGCTAATGATCAAACATCCATCCTTTTAAGTTGTGTTCGAAAATCCTACCTAAAACAAAGATATGATGTGTATCTTGAAGTATTTTACAATTTTTTTAAAAAAAGGTTGAACTCTTGTCTCTAAAAACTTATTGGGAGTCTTGGTGTTCAGGGTAATCCTACTGTGGGTACAGGCATGAAGCAGTAGGCTACAGTTTTGTTTTGTTTTTTAATGGGAAGTTTTAAAACTTGACAGTGAAAATTATAGAACCCTAGCATGTACAAGGTCCATAAAAATCCCTGCTTTGTGGGTGGGGAAAACAAGGTCACACAGTGGTTTAGACTTCTTGAGTATCTCACAACCAATATGCTTCAGTGTTTAAAAGCTGTGAAAGTAAAGTGGAAGAACTTGTAGTATCTATAATGCTATGTATTTGCTTATTAATAACAGCAGCAAAGACTGACATTGAGTGCCAGCACAGGAAACAGTCATCAGTTGTCTGGAAGGATCTTTCAGGTCTGAAATAAACAGCAGAGGAATGAATTTACCCCATGTAATTTGTATCTGTTAGGTGTTGCTCCTTGTACATCAGTTTCTTTGTAGCTTTCTATTCAGCAGAACCGCTGAAGTTTCTACGGAAAACCTAAGCTTGGCAGTGTTCTTCCAAGTGAATGCTGACCCAAATACTGCAGTACTAGTAATTCTCTCACAGTGTGAATTCAATATGCTATGTGTAGTAGTGGTAGATCATGAAGAAAGTTGCTGATTTTATGATTTGGGGGATCTTTTTATCCATATTATTGTGGATAAAGCCAATGAATGGCTCTTTGTTTTTTCAGTGTGACAACTATGAAATCCGTCCTGGGAAGCACCTTGGAGTATGTATCTCTGTGGCAAACAACAGGTTATTTGTTGGGTCAATTCCAAAGAACAAGACTAAGGAAAACATATTGGAAGAGTTCAGTAAAGTCACAGGTAACTTTTTTTAATGAGTTTTTCACACTGATCACAGAATACCATTTGGTCTGTTTTGTAGGTCTAATTATTTGA
>JAVJGJ010000037.1:118114063-118134992 GCA_035590215.1 Microhierax caerulescens | reverse complement strand
GGTCTAATTATTTGACAGATGCATTCAGCTATTGTTTAAACTATTTTCAAATTGGATTCCAAGTTTTTCTAGTGTGGACTAGTGTCTGTTTTACTGATGGTTAAATGAATGATGTAGGCTTACAATTTGAGATGAAAACAGCACAAATGAACTGAGAAAAAAAAAGTGAAAGTCCTAATTCTGTTACTTGTTCTAGCTTCCCATTGAAGGCTCTGTATTTGTAACTGGATCTACACCAGATTCTGCTTTCACAACTGAGAAGTTTTTGTGGAGCCTCAAACAAATGTATTCTTGAGGAATGATGGGGAGGAGGGACTGTTCAGTGTAGAGGGAATGTTATTGTACAAATAGATAATAACAGATTAATTTCTGTCCCAGTTCTTCAGTGTTGTTCCCCAGTATATGCAGCAAGTAGGAAGAAAAGAAGTCAACTCATCGCTGGAAGGATGTTTCTGCTTTAAAATAAGAGATTGAGGTCTTGATCGCCTGCTCTTGTTCCTGTAGGAGAGTTTTAACCTACTGCTTCTTTTTTAAGATTGCTATTTATAAGTACTTCAGGGAAGTGGGGAAAACAGAAGGTGAATATTCATTTAGTTCTCTTCTCCTTTTGGAGAGATGGGGAAGAAATTCTTTGCAGCTTTGCTTGGAGGCAGGGGAGATGCCACCTATTAATGTTGACTGCTTTCCAAAAATGTAAAAATGGTAAAACAAAATATAGAAAACTTAATCTGTATCAGCTGTTCAGCTTGACCTTTTGCAGAGCCTAATTGTGAGGTAAGTTTATTCTGGCGAATTCCACCTCCTAGGTGATCTGTTTCTGGGTAAATCGGGTGGATATCTGTTACTTGTTATGCTGTTCTGAAAAGGAAAGGGAGCACAAGGTGTTAAAATTCAAAGGCTGTGTATTGCAAAAAAACAAGTGAAGGCATTTTGAGGTAGACTCTGGATGGCTTTTTTCCTCTCCTTTTGAAGCTTAATACTAAAGACTTATTTTTCAGAGGGTTTGGTGGATGTAATCTTGTATCATCAGCCTGATGATAAAAAGAAGAATCGAGGATTCTGCTTCTTGGAGTATGAGGATCACAAGTCAGCAGCACAAGCTCGCCGCCGCCTGATGAGTGGGAAAGTAAAAGTCTGGGGCAATGTCGTGACAGTGGAATGGGCTGATCCAGTAGAGGAACCTGATCCAGAAGTCATGGCAAAAGTAAGTAGAAACCTAATTGGATGCCGTTGCACTTTGGGAGGAATTTCTTTGTGCAGGAAAAAAAAAAGAAACCAACAAAGATTTTTTTTTACTTTTTTTTTTTCTGCATAAGCAATGCGAGTTCTGAAGAACAAAAAGCAGTTAAGAGGGCATCTTTGTAGTAAGTGTAGACTGGAAGAGCCTGAGCACTGCAAATTAGCTGCTGTTGTAAGACATTAGGAACATGCTGTTGTAACCTAGTAATGTACAGGGTTATCAGACTGGATTGGCACATCAGCCTGTTCGTTATGTGCTTCTGCTGATAATGAAGAATACTAGGTGGGTGTTTATAAAACTTTTCCAGAGTAAGGTGAAGGTGAAGTTCAGTGTAGGGAATGATGTGCTCTTTATCCCTGTGTTTTGGGATAACTCTTTGCTGCTCTTGAGGTCTCTTACTAAAATTTCACTGGGATTTGTAGCATCCCAGAAGTAGGAAATCAAAGTTTGGGCATTCTTCTGGTCATGGAAGGGAACCGTGAAAGGGAGAGAAGTTGTAGGAACTTCATACAGGTAACTACAAGGCTGTGGTGAGTTTTCTGTTTGTGGTTTGTTTTAAACAGGTGCAGAATTTATAAGATTACCCAAAAGTTTTAATGTAGAGATGAGAATAACATCTTACTAGTTCATGTTTGTTTCCTTTGAGTTTTGACTTTTAAAGATGGCAGCTTTCATTCTTATTTTTTTCACCAGGTGAAAGTTTTATTTGTAAGAAATTTGGCCACTACTGTGACAGAAGAAATTCTTGAGAAATCCTTTTCTGAATTTGGAAAGCTGGAAAGAGTAAAGAAGTTGAAGGATTATGCTTTTGTTCATTTTGAGGACAGAGGTGCAGCAGTGAAGGTAGGTTGGTTAACCTTTTCTAGCTAAATTGATGTGAGCTGTTTATTTTGTACAAATGGTTTTAAGAAATTACTTGACAGTAAATATCTAGATAAGACAATTTATAGAGCCCGTTTAATAAGGTTCCCATTGTGAGAATTTTAACACTAATAATTTTGTTCCTATGATTTCAGTAGCTAGGAGGATGTGAAAGTTGCAAAGGACAAAACTGTAGCAAGTTAACAAGTAGACTGGAAGGAAGGTATAGACCAATGCAGGAGAGTCTAGAGAAGAGGAAAAAAAATAAAATCAACATAGACAATATTTCTGAGGAAACACTGGCAGAAGGTATCAGTTGTCTCTCAAAGACCCCTATTTAAAGGCTGTGTTTAGTTTTGGAGTGACAAAAGTATTGAATAGAAATTGCAAGGTAATTAAAAAAAATGCCTTGTGAAGGGGAGAAGAATTGCACTAGCAACTCCTTTAATGTATTACCTATTTTTAACTCTACATGCTCCTCCCTAGAGGGTTTCTTCTATAGGACTACTTAAACATTGTTGGTGATTGTTGTGAACTTCAAAGGTGTCTTCCTTTGTATCTAAGAGCAGTTGGTCATTAATCTCTGCTGTTCGTACTTCAGCAGATTGAATACTATAGAAATTACTCCATCTGGTTTTTAAATCCATAGTTAATGGAGGCAGTGGGGAGGAGGAGGGGAGGAAGTGTGCTGCACCTGGGAGTCTTGAGCAAGTATATTGTATGTGGCTTCCTAGACAGTTCAAAGGCTTTTTACTCAACTTTATCAATAATATTATAACCATTTAATTGCTCTACGGTTTTCCTATCCACCAAAATAGGATTTTGAATACTCTTGAGTTTGGCTTTAGGATGAATGTCACTCATACTTAATGAAGTTGAAGTCAGTTTGGATAGGTTTAGACCATGTCCAAGACAGGGTAAGAGATTGTTGACAGAAAGGGTAAGTCAGCAACACCTCCTGACATGTTTTGTTGTGGTATGTCTTTAAACAATCTCCAGTCCCTTCTCAGTAGACCTTACTTTTAAATGCTCTGTTATATTTGAGCAACTGAAAACTTACAGCAAATGAGAAAAGATAAATCAAATGCAGTATGGCAGAGAATCTGTGATGCTCTTCTGTGAAACAAGCTGGTATACTACCACATCTGCTCTATGTGACTGATTTACGGCCGCTAAATTGGCTTATTAATTTTGTGGGATGTTTTTGTGTATGGGTGTGTTTGTTTTTTAATGAAAGCATTATGGTATTAATGTGGAATGCATGGAATTGGCTCATTGATTCCAGTATCTACTTACTTCCATACTTTCTTTGAAATAAATTGCCATGATCTCTAATGTTCTTAAGGCATGTAGCTGTATAGACATGTGAAGTCTCTGTTAATGCAAATACTAATACAGAAACGTTAAATGTGAAGCAGGTAACTGCAGGTAAAGAATTGGTGGGTATAGTCTTAATCTACTTTGTGTATGTATATGAAGTTGTCGTTGTGTGTGCATTTCATAATTCGTGATTTTCTGGAGGATTCTTGCCTCGCTTGGTGAGATAACCAAGTTTCAGCAGTTCCCGCCCCCAGCTTTAAGTATGTGTCCTCAGAAATACTTGAAATCCTCAGAGGCACTTGTGTAGCACATCTAACTAGTTAGGAAGCCCAAATATAAAAATACTTTGTTGTGTGTGTGCGCTCTACCTGGCTTACAAGTACAGTGAGTGTTCATGTCTGTGTGAGTAGTGAGAACTTCTGTCATTGTATTTCAGAAACATTTTTAGGGGATATAGGAACATAAAAAGTGATTGTTACATCTGAATTATTAAAAATAGCGCTTAATATGCTTTAATCTTTCTTTTACCTTATGATACAAAGAATACTTTTTTAAATGCTGCTTCACTCTAACTGGTGAATAAAGTGGGACTTGAAAGAATGATATGTAACATTCTGTTTAAGTAGCACAGAAACGAAGCAC
Source organism: Microhierax caerulescens (assembly GCA_035590215.1). NCBI lineage: Eukaryota > Metazoa > Chordata > Aves > Falconiformes > Falconidae > Microhierax > Microhierax caerulescens. Next base: position 118,130,929 of record JAVJGJ010000037.1, on the reverse strand, counting down.
ATGGCATAGTTCAGCCTGGTACAGCACAACCATCTGGTTTCTTTTAGTAAGTTCTAGTTTGCTTTTGAATGGAAACAAATTTTTATGGATGTTTCTCCTCTAATTTTTGTGCAGGCTATGAATGAAATGAATGGGAAAGAGATAGAAGGGGAAGAAATTGAAATAGTGTTAGCAAAGCCACCGGATAAGAAAAGGAAAGAACGTCAGGCTGCCAGACAGGCCTCCAGAAGTACTGCGTGAGTGTTCGTTCTTATACTACTGTAATACTGCAGAACGAAGTTCTGTAAAGTGCGAGTTAGTTTACAAGAACCTGGATGACTTTTCTTTTGTCCTTGTTATGTACTGTTAATAAAAAGGGGAAATTTATACTTTATTCTGGGAGACTTTTGAAGATAAATAATTGCATGTTTCTTTTTCTTAATAGGTATGAAGACTATTATTACTACCCTCCACCTCGCATGCCACCTCCTATTAGAGGCAGAGGCCGTGGAGGGAGAGGTGGATATGGCTATCCCCCAGATTACTATGGCTATGAAGATTATTATGATGATTATTATGGTTATGACTATCATGACTACCGTGGTGGCTATGAAGATCCCTATTACGGCTATGATGATGGCTATGCTATAAGAGGAAGAGGAGGAGGAGGAAGGGGTGGGAGAGGTGCCCCTCCACCACCTAGGGGGCGGGGAGCACCACCACCAAGAGGTAGAGCTGGCTATTCACAGAGAGGGGCACCCATGGGACCACCAAGAGGAGCCAGGGGTGGGAGAGGGGGTCCTGCACAGCAGCAGAGAGGACGCGGTGCTCGTGGAGCCAGGGGCAACCGTGGGGGCAACGTAGGAGGCAAGAGAAAGGCAGATGGGTACAACCAACCCGATTCCAAGCGCCGTCAGACCAACAACCAGCAGAACTGGGGCTCCCAACCCATCGCTCAACAACCGCTCCAGCAAGGTGGTGACTATGCCGGTAACTATGGTTACAATAATGACAACCAGGAATTTTATCAGGATACTTATGGGCAACAGTGGAAGTAGACAAGTGAGGAGGGATTGAGAATATTGGAAACATAGAATTGGCTATAGCTCTACATCCTTCAAAACAAAATTGGCTTAATGTTTCATCCTTCAGTAGCGATTGGCTGCCATTTGTATTGGGCTGAAGAATCACTCTATTGTGTATATACTCGAGTCTCTTAGTTTTCTTTTTTTTTTTTTTTCATAAACGCACTTGGACATTACTGGGCTTGCAGAATTCCTGAACTCCGTACGGGGTTTCAATGCTTTTATCATTTTAGGCTTCATTTTAGCAGTTTAAAAGCAGGAATGGCACACTGTTCAATCATGATTTTGCAGAACCTCTGGTTTTGGACAGTTTCTTTTTTTTTTTTTTTTTTTTGGATTTGGGATAGACTACATAGGAGTATGCTGTACATAAAAGTAAAAGCTAGTGCTTTGTCTTAGTAGTTTTAAGAAATTAAAACAAATTAAGTTTTCTTGTATTGAAAATAACATGATTGTATGTTTTGCATTCCTAGAAGTAGGTTAACTGTGTTTTTAAATTGTTATAACTTCACACCTTTTTGAAAATCTGCCCTACAAAATTTGTTTGGCTTAAAACGTCAAAGCCGTGGCAATTTGTTCCTTGATGTGATTGTATTTCCAATTTCTTGTTCATGTAAGATTTCAATAAAACTCAAAAATCTATTCAAAACATTACATATTTCAAATTCAATTGTGTCCTAAAACATTATTTCATTGGTAATTCTTGCGAAAAACATTGTTTTCAAAGTATAACTGCCTATGTGAGTGATCAAATTCATGCAAAATTTCTTGTGCTTTCCAACATGTAGCACTGTGGACATCAGACTGAAAACTAGGAGAAATTACAGACAGCCCAAAGGGCATTCTTTGTTTAATTGCTGTTCAGTAACTTACCAGCATCTAATTTTGAAACTTTTTTTTTCCTTTTTAAAAGTGTTGAAATGTACCCAAACATTCACAGAGATCTAATTTAAATATAATCTTCTAATGTAATGTGGAGAAGGAAGCAGAGCCTACAATGGTGTTAATTTTGTTCCTTTTTATTATGTACTGTGGAGTCCCTCTAGAGGATATTCTGTTAGGATCCAGCCATACGTATTACTCAGCGTACAAACACAGAGAAATGGTTTTGATATCAAGCATCTTAGTCTAATTTAAGATAATACTTGACTAGGAACGAGAATTATAAATTAGGTGCCGTGGCACAGTAAACTGACTTCTTGCTACTGATAACACAAACGTACTCTCCATAATCTGCTTATTTCTGTCTCAGCATTTTAATTTGATGTTCTGCCATGATGAACAATTTGCCTTAGAATTCTCATGCCTTGTAATAAAGGCTGTTTGGAAAAAATACGTAGTATCTTTTGGGGGCATTACTAGCTACATTTTTGGGGTATTATGTGTTGCTTTGACCCTTGTCTTGGACATTCCCAGATGTCAATTTTAACTGGCAAGTCATGACATTACCCTTCTGTTGCATCTGAGCCATTCTGTACCCCAATGAAGAACATTTGCTTCTCAAGAAAAGAGAGAAACAAACGGATTTAAACTTTCTCTAAAGAAAACTATTGCTGGACCTCTAAATACTCAAATCAAATACATTGCTCATACTTGATTTACAGCATTCTAAACACAGACTATTGAGGAAGTTAAACTTCAGTGGTCATATACTCCTCCCTTTGTCTTCTATTCCTGTCTGGTGTCTCTCAAGTGTATTATGTCAAAATGTAAACAGAAAGATGAACCTTCCCACGCTTTACTGTTGTGGGTCTGGTATGTGCTTGCATGGTTTGAATTTTGACCTGAATTGAAGTGAGGATGTGTATCTGGTTCTCAAAAATGGGTTTGCCCCTTTGTTAGGCTCTTCCTTTCGAATTAATAGATTCGGTTATAAATAATTTGAAGTGCTTTTCAGAATTAGTATTTAGTATGTTAAAGCCCCCCACCTCCTTTTTTTTTTTATTTTTTTATTTTTAAGTTCATGAAGTTAACGGGGCCAAATCCTGTCCTCTCTGTTCCTTACTTGAGCAGCGAAGTCAGAGGCTGTTGCCTGGGTATACGTTTCAGGCTTTTCCTTGTGGTAAGGATCTGGCTTGTAATTTTGTTTTAATGCAAGGGTTTGCTGTTCTGCCAGTATGACTTTATAATAATTCTATAGCTTTTGTGGTATTGAGCAGAACCCTGTAGTCCCACTAAGTATTTGCTTTTCAGTAATCATTGTAAACGGGATCTGATACAAGGGAGTTTAACTGGAATAAAACTTAAAAGTACTCTCCATCCTGGAAGAAAGATAGTGTTTGCGTACTGCACGTTTCCAGTATTAGTCCAGGAGAGGTTACTAAAGTGCCAGTGCGTGCTTACGGGGGGTATGGGGAGGAAGTGAAACACTTCAACTACGTTTATAAAACAACTAAGGAACAAAAATGTTAAAATTGTCTTCCTCGAGAGTTGTAAAGATGCATCTTTTATTTATTTGTGCCCAAATCAGCATTTATCCTAGTATTTTTAATGAATACGGGAAGTGAGCAATACATTTTTAGAATTGAAAATTTAAATCAGAAGATCTTATATTTACAAGATACACCAAGTTCTTCCATTTGCATGGTTTATGGATACTAAAATTCACCATTTAAATTTGCAGCAGTGCTTTACTGAATCCTTAAAGATAACGTGTACTACAACTTACTTGAGTAGTCGTGTATACTGAACCTGAAGAACTTAACAAAATTATTGAAAAAACAGTATTGAACAAAGATATTGTAGCACAGCGGAAAAATCTGCCATGCCTGATGATAGATACTGAAGGGAAGAATTTTGCACTATCTTCTCAGCATAATTATGATACATAGTCAAAACAAAAAATAAATTTAAATTTATTCTCATGCATCTGTTTTGATGGTTTCTTCAGTATAACTTAGCAAAAATGCTGTTATAGAATATGTTGAAAATGGATTTCAACTTGCAAACCAGTATTAAACTTTTATGAGTGTCCTGCTGGCATTGGAGGAAGAGCCATGAAATGGGATTTTAATAATTATTTGATCACTCATTTATAGCAGTTGCTTAAATGTCTGTATTGATAAGGTGTTTGACTTAAAAATAAGTAGGTTGCCAGATTCCTAGCAATTCCAAAACTCGAGCAAAAGATTTTTACAGCTATTGTGTTATTATAGACTTACTTTCACATTATTAACAAAATAAGTTTACTAAACTTAGCTTTTAATTTTACTAAACATAGTTGCATTTTTTCAAAGCGTTAAAGGTTTGATTTTTTTGGTAGTAATTGTTCTATTTTCAGGACTCAGCTTCTATAGTCTAATTATTAAAGAATGACAACTGCCTTGCTTAAACTTTTTCAGAATAAACTAAATAGAAGATCACCGCATGATTTTGGTGACTCTGTATAAAACTCTGACCACTTGTCCCCGCTGCATTTGGACATGAAGCCCATTTCTGTATTTTGAACTACACTGAAAAAAAAATACAGAAGGCACTCTTATTATAAGGCTAGCAGAAAAATAATACGAAGTGTTGAGCAAATAGCCTTAAACCTCTTAGTAAAACACGTTTGGCACCTAGACCTGTAGAACCTGATGCAGATGTATGTATTTTCAGCAATTGTTACCCAAAAATGGTGGTGGCCCGTCCTTAGAGCAGCAAGGACCCTATCCTACAAATCTGTCATGAGTACTCTTCGATCGTGCATGACTTGAGTTGGAGTCACTGTGCGATTAAGGATTGCTTACACAATGGTTTGCCAGATTGAATTGTCATTCACGTGAACTAAAGTAGATCAGAGCCTTATAGAAAGAGTGTACCAAGTTGTGTTTCCTGTTTTTTTTCTAAATAAATAAATTAAAAAAAAGTTAGAGCTTCTGTTAACTTAGAATCTGAATGAAGCTGTTGTAGTCTATTGGCTTAAAATGTTTTTTGAAATCCAGAGTGGCTAAGTCGAGTGTGTATTAGTTGATAAAATGTGTAGAGTAGGAGAAAAAAAAACCACCCACTTCTGTGTTAAAGGGAAATCTTAAGCTTTTGTTCTCATTCAAACAAAATAATCAAGGTGGATCTGCAATATTTGGTTATTGATCAGGAACCTTTGAAATTTTAGAACAGGAGAATCCCTCTGAAGAAATGTTTTAACAACTTGGAGGTTACCAGAAGCTCTGAAAGACAGTTCAAAATATATTGCATCACATTTTCTGATGTCCAGAAATCTGCCAGTGTCAATTTTGTATTTTAACTCCTTCCTTTTACCTGACTATCAGGGAAGCGTGGTTGAGGCTGACCTGACATGTCATGATGTCGACTTGCTAGGTGGGGTTCGCAAGGGACATTAACCTTGGAATTATCGGTAAGACAACTTTCTTTCTAATTTCCTTCAGTAAGATTAAATGGCTGGGGTGGGAGGAGGGAGGAGATGAGCTCCACAGACCTGATCACTGGAATATTGTTGAAAATCTGCCATTACCACGGAGACATTCCAAGCGCTGAAGGTAAAAGTTAAATTTGTCCCTGTCCAAGAGGAGCATGGCATAAATTCTTAAAACTGAAATCAGTTTTCAAAAATAAAGATGACTTGCACTTCAAAAGAAAACTAGATGCTATTTTTGGGATGCTGGAAGCATAAAAGATCTTGAACATTAAATTTTTCCTCTCTAATTAAACCCCCACCCCGTTCCCCCACGCCCTCCATGAAAAAGTACAGAACTTAAGGCACACTTCTTCAAAGTCTAAGAATGCAATTAAGAGATGTGTCCAAGTAGATCTCTGTAAAACAATAAAATTTTATCTTGAAAATAACAACAAAACTGGTATATCACGAGTTTGGATCATCTGTCTATTGAACATTATAGTGCTTCGAAGGCATTAATTGGGAGAGATTTGTCATTAAACCAAGGGACGGTTCTATTATAAAACCGCTGGATTTCAGTAATCATCTTTTTTGTGGAGGGTATGATAACGTTAATTCTAGAGCAGCAAATAGGAAAAGCTGAAGAAGAGATTTGCAAATCAAACTTGAAATACTTGGACGTGTTGAATCCTTCATAGCACCTGCTCGTCTTGCACGTTTCGCAGCCAGAAGCGTCGGGACCTTTCCCGGTCGTACATTCACGTGGTCCTTTGAAAGGAGCAGAGAAGTCGGGAAGAACTTACTAGGCTGTAGGAGCATTCCAGGTTCAGTCATTCTTGCCGTGGAACTCGATAGCATGCCAGTTCTGACACCAACTGCAGAAGAAATGTAACTGGTGAGTAGTGGTATTTCGTAAGGATTTTTCAGATATGAAGTATTCTGTTTCATTCCAGATGAACTGGCATACCTCAGTTGGGGAACAGTTTTGATCCCGCCATCATCAATGCTGTTTCACTTGAAAGATCTTAAGCAGAAGTAAGAGGATCTCTTTTTTTTTTTTTTTTTTTTTTTTTTAAAGTGTGGATTCTACAGGTTGCGTGGTCACATGGGGTTAGGAAGCGCAGTAGGGCTTTTGAAGGTGCTGAGGTGGCCTGTCTCTTGGAAATGAAGGAGATGGCAAGGTTGTTACTGTGGGGGGTGGGGGGGAAGAACCCCAAACCTGAGTGGATTGGCTTTTGTGCATGAGGAATTTGGAGAGAACTGTCAGAATATGCAATGGGCCATACTCACGAAACAGAGACATCCGTCCCTTTATCAGGGAGGTTTATGAATTTAAAGCACAACTTCAAAGTGTATTTCTGTGATTATAATCTGCTAAATTGCATTAAATGAAAAAAAAAAAAAAAGAAGACCTGAAGAACAGTCTAAACTTTAGCTCTGCCCTCCTTGCTTCAAGTATAGCTTTGCTTTTTTCCTTGCTTAGCATCAGTGAGCATGTAGCCTTGCTCGTGGATTTTTATTTTTTTTTTTTCCCCTGTAGAACTTTTGCAGAGCTTCTGTAAGTGTAGGATACACACTTGCTTCTGTCTTTTTTTTTTTTTTTTTTTTTAATAGTCATCGCTGACTCTTGAGAAGTGGTTGTATTTCAATTTTAATTTCAAGGAACGAGTATTTGTTGCATCAGTACCTGTTTACGTGACTTACTGTGATGTACCTTCAGACATTTCGGATCTGGCGTGCAGAAAATGCAGTACCCAACTTGAATTTAAGGTGGGGATGTGGTGTAAGCATTAGTTTTGTGGTAGGAAAGGAAATCCAAATCTGGAGAGCATTCAGTTGTCTTAGCAGTGGATGGTCTCGTCTCTTTTTAAACTCCCTGCTGTGCTGCTGTAACTTCTGCAGAAAAAGGGGAAGCGAAACGCTGCACGGGCTGGGAGTGCCGTGATAAAAACAGTTCAGGTGCATAATTGGTGATGGTATCGTAATGCATGTGTGCAGGAGAACTGAGTAAGTGTTGCACAGGCAGGAATGTGATGTTTCTTACACTCACTTTTTAGCCAGTTCCTGGGTGTAAGCTACATTCTGGAAGCGTTCTCCGAAGCGTGTTCTAAGGTGCCATGTTGAACCCTACTTTTAGTAATTGGGTTTTAAAATTCAATATCTTGAACCTGTGAGGCAGAGAATTAATTAGTGTAGCTTTCTGCTTGTAGTACCTATAGAACAAACAGAAAAAGGGTAAAACCACCTTGGTTTAAGTTTCATGTCTCTTTTATCAAGACCAGAGATCTTGAACTCATCCTTGTGCATTTTCAGTCAAAATCAATTGCGGTTACAGATTTTTCTCCCCATTGTTCTGCTCGGTGCTGGCAATAGCAACGCTGAGATCACAGGAGATGAATTCTTCCTACTCTGAGTATTGTGCGTACGTGAGATCGTAGCAGCTTAGAAGAACCACTGCAACGTGCTTTATTTTCATGCAAGTCTTCTACTGAGTGACTTCTGTAACATGCAAATACTGAACTTGCCTGCAAGAACTTAATGTGCAGTTGTGTTCAGATGCTACTGGTCTCGGCACCCAGATCATCTCAGTTAATAGGATTTTCCCAGAGATTCTGGCTGAGATCTGATACTCAGCACGGAGCATTCCGCTTTGAACAGCGGGAAGAGGTGACAAACCAGCTGTTGATGAGCAGCTTGACAACATATATTGGTGTTGCTGTTAATTCGGTTATTGGTCATTGACCCTCTCCACTTACCTGGTAAAACCTAGAACTGAACATAAACAATTCTTCCTGTAAGGCAGCAGATCAAGCCTGTTAATTAATACTTTATTTATCACTTTATTTTCCCCTTGAACAACCAGCAGTAGTAGCTTTTCTTGGGCTATGCAATGTGCATTCCAGTCTTCCCCATGTTTCCCGTTTTCTTTGTTTCTGCTGGCTCGCTGGCTGTTGCTCTGCTCTCAGATATTTAGGTTGTTTTCATTTGAAGAAGTTGGAGCAAATAGGACCTGCTTATTTTTTCTCCTGAAGGTACTGGAAAGAGGAGAGAGAAAAACCATAGAGCAAGGAGGTCCAGCCTGCAGCCCGTTACTGGCAGTTGTGAGGGGGTCCTGCTTTTATTTGAAAGAAAAATTACCTCTTGTCTGCCTTCTCTTTTTGATGAAGTTCATATGGAAGAGCTTGCTCTCATCTGGTACTTCTCACCGTTTTTTTTGTTGCAGAGCAATTCTGTGAGCTTGCCCCAAGTGGGGAGCATACTGGAAACTGTCGCTCTGAAGGCTGGGGTGCACTTGAGGCAAGTTCTTTTTTCAGCGTGAAGGAATAAATTACTCTGTTAAATAAAATTATATTGTTAAATGCAGAACAAACTCTTCCTGTGGATGTTCTTGGGTAGGTTCTAGGTATTGTGCATCAAATAAGAACTGTCTCGTGAGATGCCCGAGTGCCAACAGCTAATTGCTGTGCAATTGCACACGCATCCTTCCAAAGCTCAACTAAATTGTTTTAAGTGCTCCGTGTTACCAGATCATTTGTGCAGGGGAGGCTTTCATATCTTTGTAATACGCTAATCCATAGATAAATGTATGGATTAACTTCGGGATTCGATGCCTCAACAAGTTTTTGCTTTGGAAATGAAAGAGGTTGCTTGTGTGTTGTGTGGGTTTTTTGCTTGCTTGGATGTTTTTTTTGTTGACAGACTAGAGAGGGTTTGGCTGCAGCGAGGTGCTGGGGCGTAGGCGCTCGGCTGTGCTTTCTTTAAAGGGATATGTATGTTCTGACTAATGCGTCTGGTGAATTGCATTGAACTAAAGTAGTCCCAGGTTTTTTTAGTCTTGAAACTATGGCTTTTATCCTGCTGTCTTTCTGCTTTGTCGAGGAGATCAAAACTGCACTTGGCACCTTGCGCGCAGACGAGGCAGCCTGTTCTCTGGCTGCTGGTCACATTCTACCTGCGTGACAGAGAGGATGGGATTAGTTCTTGTCTGTCAGTGCTGAAAAGCTGCTGAGCTTCCGTGGGGAATCTTCTTGAAAGAAGAAGGGGCAAAAGAGAGCGGCGGCTTGGCATGCTGGGGTGTGTAGACATTTTTGATACCGAGGAGCTACCTAGAAAAGTTGTTAAACTAATGGAGGGAATCTCTAGACAGGCAAGAGGCAAATTATTTAGCTCTGGGTTTAGAACTACTTAAATAATTTGTATTCTTGCGTAATAAATTATTTCCTCAAAGCACTGGGTAGCCAGCTGCTTAAGTTTATTGGCAGAGCTTAATGACAATCTCTCTTAAAAATATTTTTTAATAAAAAATTTGTATGGGTGGGGCAAAAGGGTTTTTCTCCTCCAAATACGCTTTAAGTACTTGCATTAAAAACTGAAGGAATATAGCCCAGTTTAGTTAATTTGTACAATTTCTGTGCACAAATCTGTTTTTCCAGTCCTATGATCAATGCCCCAAACTGGCTACTGGGAATTGTAGTACCTTCAGAAAGAGAACTGGGTGAACCAAAATTCTTGCAACTTACAAAAATAGATCTTGGAGGACTTGGGGTGAGAGAGAGAAGAGAGAAAGCTGTTGGGAAGAATCAGACCCTCGGTTTCACCAGTGCCGGGTGTTAAAGGCTGCTGCTAGGCTAACGCTTTTTCAGGGCTTTTCCAGTTTCAAAACGTAGCGGTTTACAAAATGTTAGAACTACCTTGTCTCAGTTGAAACAGCTTGTGAACTTGGGTCACGTTTTTTAGATGATACTTGATGGCCTCAGACCTGGAACAGTCACTGGTTTATTTTCCCAGTTAGTTATATTAACATATGGTGCTTGTGTGTCTTCTAAATATACCAAAATGTCAAATGAGGTGCTTTTGACATTTTGATGTCAAACCATCAGTGCTGTTACCCCTTCCAAAACAAAGTGTGCTGCTGCTTGCAGTTCATTGATACTGTAAAAACAAATGGATAGCGGTAGAGGCATTGAATTTAAGGTTCCTGAGAAACAAGGATGCTTAAAGCTGTAATTGTCGTATTTGTGGCTTCTCTCTTTTACTGCTTCTTTTCTGTCCCTTCTTGGATTGGATGTACATCTCTGCTTCCTCTGCTGCTCTTCTGCAGAGAGGGAGGAAGAAAGCGTTAGCAGCAGTGCCTTGGCTCTGTACCGCCAGCAAGCTGGCTGAGGGTGCCAAGTAGCTGCAAGGTTTGAGGGCTTTTTGAGTGGACCTCGCTCTCTTTCAGATGAGTTTTTGATATGGTATGTAAAGGTCAAAGTGCTGCAGGATTCTTTGAATTTCTTTGATATTATTACCTTACCTACGTGAAGCATGTGAACTTGAGTTACTCATTTTGTCAGTATTTCTAGATGGTACATGTTGCACAGGAATGTAGGCACGCACTTATTAGCTAATTTTTCGTTTAATTTGCCTATTTTGTGCAAATAAACATTCATTATTCCTCATGTCTGCAAAGCATTAAAACATAATTCTCTTTACTGTTCCTGTAAACATTAAATATTTTACGTTTCCTCCTGTGTACCTTCTCTAGCGGCAGTTTGTAGAAAATAAATGTGCTTTTTTCTCCCGCTTTATTTGTTGCTTTACTGGCTCTTAGTTGTACCGGTTTTAGCCTTTTCTCTCTTGGCAAATAGATGTCTTCAATTGCGTGCCCTACAAATGTGTTCAAAAAGGTGTGCAGCGTAGCATGTGAAATCTAAAGGTCATAAATTAAATCTGTTTCACTGGGCCAGAGTAGGATACGTGCGGTGAAGACTGCGTCCTCTGCATTGTGGGAGGCTGTTCAGCTGTGAGAAGCGGTTCCAGGAATGTAGGTCATCTTTTCTCTTTCATTGGAAATAGTTTCAAAAATCCTTTTAGCAACTGAGCTGAGCTTTAAAATAGCAGCAGCAGCTAAAGAACGTCAAATGTCTGGCTGCATCAGTAAAGTTGCTGAAATGTGCAAGTACTCAAGTAGCTCAAAGGGATTTTTTTTTTTTTTTTTTTTTCTGGTGTAAGATCTGTGTAGTGTGGGGATGTGTTTGGAGGAAAAACAATTTGTCCAGCTCCTAGTTGCTGTGATTCGCTCCACCGCTCCCTAAACCAAGAAATAGTAATAATGGATTTCAAAATTGAATTTGAATTTAAGAAATAAATTAAAAATCAGTGTTCTCCTCTAAACTTTGTGCTGTAACAGTCTAGCGTGGAGGGTTTGGGGTCCAGTTCCGTGGTAGGAATTGCCATCCTTCCTCTCAGGTGCAACAGTTACAATGTGTATTCCATTAACTTTACTCATTTTTCACTTACTTGAATTTTTTTACATTAATTCAGTGTTTTCTGTTCTCTAATTGTACCAAAGCCATGTATTTAAGTGGTTGGGGTGGAGGAATGATAACCTAGCTCTTCACAAAGACTTCTCCTGCAAGGTAGAGATTTTTGACAGACTGGGAAAAAATTGGTTTTTTTGGGGAGGAGGCTTGTCTTGTTTGAAGTGGGACGTGCAGCTGGAAGCCTGTGTCTGCAGATAAGATCTTCTGAGCATAAATCTGAGTTTTCTTCTGAGTTCAGCTTCTTTCGGTACTGCTGAGGTGAGTTAGCTAGGAGAGCTCTCCGGTCAGTCCTTCTGCAGGACTCATGTGTTTATTTGGTATCTTCAGTATGCAAGTGCCTGGTCCCTTTAATCTACTAATAATGTTTTAACTTCCATCCTCATCTCGCCTCTCATAATCCCTGAAGAACATTCATGGTGCCGTATGAATTGAGCTGGCTGGTAAGTTGTCTGTCTTTATACCTCTGGAGACGTTTGATTGCAGGCTTTTCTGAAAATATTTCATCCCAGACACTTCCTTTGTGCCCAGTCTGGTGTTACAGTCTCTGTGGACGTACCAGTTAGTATACTAGAACCGTGTCACGGTATAAAGCGAATGGGATCCTGGATATGCTTTTACATTTATACAAAAAATGTTGCAAAAATAAATATTTACCTGTGGGCGAATCCCAGCCTGTGGCCGTGCTGTGGCTCGTGGCCTGCATGGCCGAGCTGCTCTTCACCTTCCGACCGGTGCATCGGTCGGCTGATGCTTTACAGAACAGTAAGAGGAGGAGCGGGATTGCTGGAGCACGGACATCGCTCACACCGTGCTTTCTTGTGCTCGGTACCGTGTCCTTGAACTTGTTAAATCATGCCTGCTATAATCAAGCTATACATCACAATCTAAATCAAGCCTACTTTTAGCCCAGTGATTCTGAATTGAAATGGCTCAGGCAGACCTTTGTTTTGAAATGTTGCTGATTGCTTCGTACCGTTTGGCACACAAATTCCAGTTGTATGCTGAATTAAGAAATTTTGGCATTCCAGTAGGTGGCTCTTCAGTGTCCCTTTTGCAGCCCGCACCGGAGAGGGGGGAGGAAAGAAAAGTAACTGACAGGTAGAGAAATGGGACACAAGACTGTAGGACCCTGCAGTTTCTTTTCAATATTTATTGTTGTATCTTTTCAGTATGTTTCCTTTTCTAGGTCTTTTCTAGGTTTCCTGGACTTAAGCTCTGTCCCTCTCAGCCTCTTGTGGTTCATCATGCACTCTGTCAGAAGGCTTAACTCTTACTTACCTTACAGTTTAGAACTGATTCTCCTTGCAAACATTAAAACCCCCCCACCCAAACAAACAAAAAAAGGGATTGAATAGTATTTTTCTTTTTCCTGGGTTTCTGTACTTCTCCAATTGAAGTGTTTAGGAAGCTGGGACTTGATTAGCTTTTAGTGCAAGTGAGATAGAGAAGTATTTGTGTACCTGCCTGTTACATTTGCCTGAAAATACTTTTTTTGGGTGTCACCTGAGTCATCTCGGTGCCTTGTCAGATACCTGCAGCTTTGCAAGGCTCACGTGGAAAATTTGTGAGATGTAGTAATGCCACTCAACAGGAAAGGCAAAGCAGGATGAAAATCAGTTGTATTCTCAGAAATGGAGTTCAGTGCCTGCTCTTTTAGCATGTGGTTTGAGTTGAGAGAAGGAGAGCTGGGAAGAATAGATCTGCTATTTTGTTCACTGATCTGAGGGCAGACCTTTGGGAGCTGAAGATTGGTAAGATGCTGGTGCAGCTTTGCTTCGCTAGTCTTAGCACCCTTTGCAATGTCAAAAGTTTTGCTTTTTTAGCTTGTTTTTTCTTCTGATGTTTTGCCAGTATTAGATATAGGAGGTATTAGAATTTTCTTAACAACCAAAAATCCACGCCACCACCCCCAGCCCCCAATACTTACAAGTCTGAGAAGATGGAATTTTTTCATTACTGTGGATGTGATGGGGAGCTGGGGCTGGGACCCCTGAGGGGGGGCCTGCATGGAGCCAGTGATGTCCCCCCGACCTGAGGTGGCCGTGCTTGAATGACCATGTTTCGGGTCTGATGGAGCAGTGTTCCATCAGGACATTCCCAAAAGTGTCCCAGCTCTTTGCAGAGCGGGTGTATCGCTGAAAGCAGCGTGGTCGTACTCACCTTGAGCTTGGTTGCAGAAGCCTGGACCTGACCCTGCATGACCCCTGCCTGCTGCTTCTGCTTCATTCACACGTGTCAGGCCCCCGTAGATGTCTCATTTCCAGTTTCAAGAGCCTGGTGAGAGAGATGTTCTTGATCTTGCCAAAACCCAAACACAAAAAGTGTAGCTTTGCTTGCAGCTTTTCAGCTCTTGATACGTTTTGCCATGGAGATGTGTGCTTGGTCTCCATGTGCATCCCCTTTGGGCGAGGACCCTTCCCCCCTCGCATGACTTCTCAGAACTTGGTCTTCCAGCCTTCTACCCATCTTATGTTTAAAATAAAATCTTTTTGGTCCTCCTCATTCCCTTCGGTGGGTTTTTGTCCGTGGGTAATGGCAGAACCTCCTGACATCACTTGGCGCCTTGGTTAACGTGTGGTGTGGCAGCAGTAGGTGATGCTTGAGGTGATGCTGCGTCACTGACGAAATGCCTTCCCGTTCTGTTGGGGTCTTCCCGTCTCTGCAGTGCTGACTTCCTAGCGTTGCCAGGTCCCAACTCGGAAGAATTTCCATCTTCCGGAACAGAACAAGAGGTAGCAGAAAGGATGAAATCAAGCCTTCATTGTCTGGGGTTTTGCTGTGTTGTCTAAATCCCTTTTGATGTGACCCGAGTGTAGATGGGGCCAGAGCTCAGCGTGGTTTGAGGGAGCTTTGGAGCTTTGTAACTACACACTGACAGCGGAAACTCATCAACCGTCGCTGCTTCTTGGCACTGATAATGTGTTGGTCAGATCCATTTGAGGCAAAAGTTTTTCTTCTAGATCCCTTGATCTCTGGCCTGTGCTGGATCATCAGCCTGGCTTGACAAACGCCTCTTGAGCTCTTTGGGGCTCAGTAAATGAAGATTTCTTCTGTTTCATCCCTTTTTGGGGGAAATGGCAGCTTGTCAGGTAGCTCTCAAATCTTTGAAGTCATGGTTTCTCCACAGTCAGGGTTGCTTTGTATTCACTGCTTTTGACAGTCTCAGAAGATGCTTTTTGAGGGTTGGGGGGGGGTGGTAGCACAGCACCTCCTGCAATAGCGCCTTGGCAGGTATTGTCACCTCAAATCCTGTAGGCAACAATAAATCCTCAGCCTGGCTGTTTGGCATTAACTTCAGTACATCAGGCTCCTTCAGGATTTTAAATCCTTGCCTGTTCCTAGGGGATTTGTTTTTTGTTTTTTGTTTTTTGTTTTTTAAAAATGTCAATGCCAGTTAATGCCACCACGGTACAGCTTTATGAAGTGTAGGCACTGCTGAAGTGCCGGTCGCATTTTATTTCATCTGCAGGATATTGCGGTTGATCGATCTTTGATTGAACAGTTTTTCTCTCCTTAACAGGGAGTTTGGAAAAAATAATCACCTGTTCCAGAGTAGTAGGTGGGATTTCTTTTTGCGTGCTTACAAGAAGCTTCCAACATATGGTAGGAAGGACGGAGTCAAAAAGAAGAAAGCCTTCCCACTGCATCAAGGAACGTGGATATTTATTACTTACCCTGAACCAAGCCTCAGACAAACTGGTAATAAGCTGTTTTTACGCTTTAGTCTCTTAAATTGTCTCTGGCAGTTTGTCACACTTCTAGTGAGCTGGAGCAGTAGCTCAGGTGACAGTTGGCTGCCTTCTCATCTCCGGATCTGTCCTAAGGTTTAGTGGAGCGGCTGTACAGCTGCGAAGAGTTACAGCTTATTCTGGAGAAACTGCTCAGGTTCTTCACCCGCGTGCCTCGGCAGCTGAGGCCGTTCGGCGGTGTCTAGGACGGGTGACTTGCTTCGTTTCACAGGCCTCTGCCTTTACGCTCGCAGGGAGGCAGGAGGATGATGTCACATCTTTAAACCACATGTGTACGTGCCTATTGCTAGGCAGTAATGTTATGTAAATAGCTAATCTCAATTAAATTCTTCACATTAACGAAGAGGGCGGCAGACCTTTCCTGAGGTCGTGAAGTCTATTTTATTTGTGTTAGTTATAACAGGTCTCGTTCTCTGCTTTTGTATCTGCTAAATGGCAGCTTTTCCCAGGGATTAGAGGACCTGTTCTGTTGTACTGACTTTCTCTTGTTTGAAAGATAATTATTTCTACTCTTGTCTGGTTTTAGGTGATGAAGGATGGACGCTGTGATGGGCACTACAGCATGGACTTGCAGTGTGAACTCTGGTGGCAGGTACTCGTGTCTGGTCCTGGGGGGCTGATGTATCTGGGGAAGGCTCAGGTGCCGTGTGTCTCTTGATGATGATTTGCTCCATTCTCAATTTATTGATTTCAGTGTTGATAGAAATATTTGTCCTTATAGCATACCCGAGAGCTGTGCTGCAACAGAGGAGGTAAGGGGGGTGGGGTGGGGCGGTGGGGTTAGCAACCAAGTCCTCAATAATTACTCTGTTCTATTTTTTTTTTCTGGTATAATCCTTAAAGTTTTATGGACACGTGTTGGCTTTATGGGCAGATGTTGGATTAATCAGGTGGCTGCTGGCATAATAACAAAACATCAAGAAACGGGGCATTTCTTTAGCATTGGGGAGGAAAAGAGACCAATTTGAGAATTAGATTTTTAACCCCTCCTAAAGTATTTTTTTTTGTCCTTTGAGATAAAAAGCCCAGATGCAAAGTCACCAGTCTGTCCAGTGAGATAATTTTTCTGGTTTTCCTGATCATTAGTGTCCGTGTAGTGCTTGTTGCTAGAAACTATTGAGTTGCTCATGCTCATTTCTCTGCTCTGAATTCAGCTGAGTATCCCTCTGTGATGGGGGGCTGCTGGTTGTTATTAGCTGTGCTTTAAAGATAAATCCTGGGTTTGGTGAAGTTTGGTCCCATTTGTTCTGGAGCCTAATGAAAGCATTAGCTAATGTGTATCTCAGTTCTCTGATTTGGGTTATAAAGGACTTGCCTGTGGATCTTGTTTTGACAGATAAATAAGTCTGGATTTCTTCCTTAGGTCACAGTAGTCTCAGATATGTCTTGCTACGTAAAACCGTATGTAGACA
>JAVJGJ010000037.1:118038679-118063346 GCA_035590215.1 Microhierax caerulescens | reverse complement strand
GCTCCTTCCGACGTGACCGGAACCGCCGCTTTCCTGACCGGAGCGGCCCGGCCGGCGGCCGCTCCCCGCCCGGGAAGGGCAGGGTCCCTGGGGGGCGGCGGCGGGCTGCCCTCGGGGGTCGCACACCCTCGGGGGTCGCACACCCTCGGGGGTCCCAGACCCGTCGGTGCGCACCGCTGTGCGGTGGTGCAGCTGAGATCGTGGAGGTGTCCAAGAGGCGCTCAAAGCGTCAGATCTCGGTGAATGGCCTTTTTTCTCCTTGCTGCAGCCATATACTCCTTTTCCTGCTGCTTATTTCTTTTGAACTCCCCCTTCTCTCCTCAGCCCGCTCACATTTATCGTGCAATCAATACTGTCGTCCCTCTTATAAGTGCGCTTTATCGATGCTTTGCCTTTGTTAATTGCTTCAGCCTTCTTTGCTCCCTGTTGTGAGGGAATTCGTTGATGGAGTGTCGCGAAACCGTTCTTTTTCTGTTCGTAAAATTTCTTAAAAGTACCACATTTGGCTCTGCCAGGTGCCCCACGTGCTGGTATGCAAAGCAAGTGGAAGAGCAGACCCTTGGTGGTTGTCCTTGGTGACTGCACTTCCATTGCAAAGCTGCGTATTTTTTTTTCTTCTTCCAATGCGACATCTGAAGCCCTTAAGGCAGTTAGACACAAGTTAAAATGACCATCCTGACCGATCGGCACGTTCGAGTTCGGCACAGTGGGATTAGATTTTAATTGGTGCGTAAGTTCTGTTGAAATTTTCCACAGAAATCCCAGGAAAAGAGCACTAGTTGTTGCCGTGCCACTGGGACTGTTTCCTACGAGCCCCTGGTTGAGCCGCCTGGGCGGGCGGGTGCCTCTCCGAGCGGTACCACACAGCAATGACAGTGAAAGGGGGAAGCATTTTTACAACCCTGGAGTGGTCTCAGGCATTCCGGATTTAGGGAAAAAATGCAGTTACTTACCACATTCCTACGTCTCTTGGCAGAGATACACATCTCCTGGCCCACTGGATAGCGAGGAGGGACAGTGTTCCTTAGTGCTCCTGCATTCTGCACGAGTACAAAGCCCAAAGCTATGTGCTCCGGTCAGTTAATGCAGCCTGTGGCCAGCCGGCGCGTTTCGGCAGGGACAGCATGCTCTGCGGCCGTTTTGCGTCCACGGCACCTGCAGAAGCGTAATTCCTCCTTTGTGTCAGCTCCGTGACAATAAGGAGGGCAGAAAACGCTCGATGCTGCCTGCCAGGCTGACTCCCTGACCCCAGGGCTCTGAGAGGCCTGAGGAAATGATGGTCAGGCAGGGGGCTGGGGTGCAGGACCCCTCTGAGGCGAGGCACTGCAGGGAGGAGGATGAGGATGTGGAGAGCTGGTTGCTGTGTTTCTTTTGGATGTGTGGCTGAGAGTTCCTGTGGGCAGGAGTGAATTGGGGCAAGGGGGTGAGGGAGAATAGAGCAACGCAAGAGTGGGCAGGTCCCATTAACTAACCCCTATGTCTCTATTCTGGTCTGAGCTGCCCTTCAGCCTCACCTTCCCCATAACCCTATAAACAGTAAAGTTTTTTCACTCCAGTACAGGGCAGGTTAAAATAAGTTATGGCAAACTGGGCTCTTCACTAGCCCTCTGGCTTTCTCTGTGCCCTGAGAATTTGGCCCATCTGAGAATGTTACTGTATTTATTTATTTAATGTGAGTTAGGAAGTGTAGACAAAAATAGCTTTTGTTAGAAAAAGAGTACTGTCAAATGTGGTTGTTACCAGAAATGGTAATGTTTAAAAGCCCGGTATGCCTTGCAATCTAGACCACGTTATTTTGTTTGTTAAAATGTGCTGGTGATCACATCTTTGAGCATGACCTTACCATAGCATTGTACACAGGCACTCTGAGGTCGTGCTCATCCTCCATGAAACCTTTTCTTCTCACTGAGGTCTGCGGTCAATAAGGAACCAGACGATGTGTGCTGCCTTCCTCATGGAAGCTTTTCAGAAAGTGTGGCTGGAGTGACTGAGGCAAATGACAAAATATGACAATTCTGCTACAACTGTTACACTAAAATGAAGCAAATAATATTTTTAGGGTGTCATTTGGATTGGAAGGTTCGCATGATGGTGATGGTTAGTAGCCTGTAATATGTTTTGCACTAACTGGTGCAATGCAGGTCAGAGGAGCCTTTAAAACATACTGTAAGGGAGAATGCTAGTTGTGGTTATGGCTTTGTTCGTTATGTCTTCGCAAGTGTAAGGCACACTGCTGTACAGCCTTTTTGCCTTGGGTAATGTTTGGATCTGCACATGTGAGGTTGGAAGCATGTGTTTTCAAGTACTTGGTGACAGCTGATGATGGTGCTGCTTGCCTGCACTTACTGCATCCCTGGTGCTGGTGGTCTGCTTCATCCTTCCATACCGTATTCCCTCTGCTTTAGGCAGGCTGCATCTTTGGAGGGCTTTGAGTCCTTTAGTTTGATCTCTTCTCTCTGTAGTCACCAAAGGTGGGTTTCATCTCCCTAAGCTCAGCTGTTTGCCAGTGTAACGGGAGAAGGCAGCTGTCCTCTGACGGTGATTGCAGCCACCCGCTGCAGACACTGTGGACGGTCACATCTCTCTGGATTTGAGGGTTTAGAGCTGGTGACAGAATCAACTTGGTAGAAAACCCACAAATCATTTGCCTTTAATTGTCCAGATTTAGGAGCCTTCATAACCACCCTGACTCTGGGAAAGCACAGTGGGAATGCCATTCCCATGGAATCGACGGGGTTTGGGTTGGTTCAGCAGCCTCAAAATCAGAGCACTTTTTGAGATGATCAGATATGAAGCGTGGCATTGGATGTCAGCCACCAAAATGTGGCAGTTTAGGCCTTAATCTTTTTGTCTCTCTGGCTTTGTCTTAGGTTTTGGCAGTGATGTTTCCCTGCCAAGGCCCTAATCTCGGCTGATAAGAGGTTCTGAGGCGCAGTTCAGCCCTGTGTTCTTTAACCCCCTCCAGGGTGGAGTAAGATGTGCAAGGTGCAACAAGCAGCCTTACCTAAGCGCACCAGCAGTATGCACAGGAGCGTAAACACCATGCACAGGCAGTTTCTGTTTCCTTCTCTGTAAAACAGAGCTGAGGCTATTTCAGCACTTCCTTGCAGAGGTTGTGCAGCAAGTGTAGCGTTTGCGTTCCCGAACATTTGAGATTCTCAGCGCAACACAATCTGGAAAGGTGAATGCACTGTTACAGTAAAGGACTGAAAGGAGAGAGGGTGCCTAGGAAATAGGAGTTTTAATGTTATACTTAGCAATCAGCCTGCTGTGCAACCTTTTGCATTGAGAGCTGGATAAGCTCTGGTGATGGTGGAACCCGTTAGGACCCACACCAGTAGCCCCAGGAACAAAATGGATCATTTATTCACTTAGGAACAAAGTTGCCAAAATATACTATGAAGTGTAAGGAAACATCAGCTGGTAAGTTTGTTTCTGTGTGACAGCCCGCAGATGAGAGCTGCTGCAAGTCTGTCAACTTGGGAGGAGAGAGTGATTTTCACATCCTTCCCAGTCCGTTTTGGGAAGCGCCAAGTCAGTGCAGGTGGGCGCTGTGGCTGGAGGAGGTGGGTTTGCCTTTCCCATCGTCCCAGCCGTTCTCTGGGTGCCTGTTCCAGCCCTACTTCAGCTGACACAAACTGTTCAGCCATGTGGAGAGAGCTGGTCCGGGTGAAAATTAACCATCAGTGTCCCCCCACCCCCTTCAACCCTGCCTAATTCCCAGCCTGGCTGCAGGGTTGCTTTTGTCTGGCCAGGGGAGGGGAGCACAGAGCTAGAAGGGGACAGGAGTGATGCTGGGTCACAAAAATGGCCGTAAAACTGCGGCCTGAGGATCTGGTCCAAAATCTGTGAGGTCACTTGTGCAGTGATAGCATCCCCTGAGCATATTAAGCATTGCTGGCTGTGCTTGTATCTCTGCCACCACCTTGGCTTGCGTGGTGACTTTGGACATGCTGCCTTAGCAAAGTTCCAGCTCACGCAAAGTGCTGCCTTGGTTTGGGCAGCAGGAGTAGAGATGCCGCGTTTGGAGGACTTCAGTGGAAAAGTTCCTGTATTTATTAAGTCCCAATAATTTTGGCTGTTTGTCAGAGCTTCACTGGATTGGGCAAACCTCAGATATCTTTTCAAAGTAACTTCTGAGCTGTATCATCCAGTGTCTGATCAGCTGTATTGAACTTGAGCCAGCCAAATGCACTGATCTTTCAGCAAAATGCACTGGTCTCGTGTGTGTAAATACTTTCTGTGAGCTGGAAATTCCTGTATTGCTGCTCCTTGGCCCGCTGCAGCTAACACCAGCCATATCCCGGCCTGCTTCATCCCCTGTGCTGCCCTGGCCCTTGGGGAACCAGTTGTCCACAACGCAGCCATGCTTGGTGCCAGCCCTCCCCCTCCCCTGGTGGCAGGCATGGGTGGGCTGGCCTGGCTCCCTGGGCAGATCCCACTTCTCACAGGTGGGCTGCTGGGTGCTCCAGGATGAAGTAGGGGGGACTCGCGCTGCTAAGTACAGGCACTGCTAAGCACAGGCACTACCTCACCACCCCTCACCGTCTACCCTGGTTTGGGAAGAATGTGTGGTGGTTTTGCCCCTTCCAGTCGTGAAGGGGAATGTGTAGGCTTTAATGATTTTAATGGGTACTGGCCCCGCACGTAAACATTTATAGTTCTGAATTTACTTAGCTAATTGGTTTCCAAGTCATAGATTAAGTCATAGTTTGACCTGCCATACAGCCCAAGCCATAGTACTAGACCTCATTTAGTATCAAATTAACTCATTAACTTAGCCATTTTTGAGGTTTGCAATTTCAAACTTGATGGTGTGTGTGTATGTCTGTGTGTGGTGAATATAAATAAGATTTTTTTTGCCACGAAACCCCATGTTCCTGGGTTGAATTTGTGATTGTATGGCTTGGAAGCAGCAGGACAGATTTCATTTGGACACCCTGCAAACAGCATTGTGTCCAAGAGCAGGCACACATCCTTGAGTGTGCACTGCATGCCTCTGAAAAAGCAGAGTAACAGGAGATGAGAATGGAGGCTTTTGTAGCCCAGGTAGGAAATGTCTTTGGTGGTTAATATTACAAAACCCCTGAAGCTTGGGGCTCGTGTTAGCCTGCATGGCAGGAGAGAAAAACATCTGCTTCTGCAGGCAGGTGATGTGAGAGGGCTTCCTGACCAGCATCATGGCATAGTAGTCCTGCTGGGCAGCTGAGGAGCATGCTTTCTGGTGGCATACCACCCTGGCTGCAGAACAGCACCTCTCCCACTCCAGGAGCCAGCGGGCAACATGTAGCAGGTCATCCTGTCAACTGCTCACATCTACGCTGACGGTGCAGGAGCTGGCGACAGCAAGCACACTGCGTTGGAAGTGCAAGAGCCATGGTAGGAAAAGGTGTAGTAGGGGCAAAAACGTGAGCATGTTCTTGTGTGACATGATCAGAGCTGTGTCTGTACTTCTCATGTATGTGTTGCAGTGTTCTAATTGACCTCTAAAGTGGTAGCTTCATCCTGTGCCTTTCTATGCGACTGATCACAATGAACATAAGCTCAAGCAACTTTTTAATTAGCTCAGGCATGTTTCTCTTTACCCTGAATGTTTACTTTTTGTGTTTTCCTCTGTTGTTGCGTGCAATCCAGGTGCTTGCAGAAAGGTAGAAAAAGCTCAAGGCTGTGCAGTGTGGGGCTTCTGGCAGCGTAGCTCTCTGCTTCCTGGTGTCTTCAGCTCTGCCACCCTGCGCTGCATGCAGCACAGCATCGTACAGCTGGGAATGACAGATTTTGCTGCAGTGCTGCATCCTCCTTACGTGTTGCAGCAGAATGTGCCAGACTTTTTTTTTTTTTTCACATTCGTTCTTAAAATTGCTTTTATATAAATTGCTTTAATACGCATTATCTGGGTTTTAAGCTACAGCATTGGCTTGTGGCTTCCCTGTTGGGTTGGTTTGAAAATCACAGGATATGTTTCCAAAGGTGAAAGGAGGCTGCAGAGGCTCCAAGCTTGTGCTGATCATCTGATTCCACTGCAGCACTTTCAGCTGCTTGTGCCTTTGAGGTGCTTGTGCCTCACGTGGGAGTGCAGTGGGTTACCTTAAAGGGAAAATGTGATGAAACTGCTTTAAGAACTTGTTGTTACATGTGATATCTTAGTGGAATTTACCAGAATAGAAAGGAGATTCCTGACCTAGGATCTGGAACAAAGATGCAAAAACATTAATTCCCCAGGTAGTGTGAATCACTTGGAAATGCGTCTTTTTACTGAGGAACAATAAATAATTCCTATGTGATAATAAATAGCTGCTAGTACTGCGCTGTGGTGAAAGCTTGAACTTGGAGCAGTCAAGAAATCCTAATGAAGCTTCTCACTCCTTTGTATACCGTTCTGCATAGCTACTGTTTGGGGTTGGGGTTTTTTTAGTGTTTTTTTTTTTAGCATTGTTGAGTGTGATTAGTGGCTCAGCATAGAGGTATCCTGTGTAATATGTGGGTGTTGGTGTTTCTGTGTGGGATTTGGCTTTAGTATGTTATAAACTGCCTGCTTTTACATTCTCTGGATGTTGCCTCCAGGTAGCTTTTTGCATTGGGCAGACCATAGCAACCAGAAGTGTAGTTTGGAATAGGGCATCGCTTTTTGTCTGAAATGAACTGTCACAGAGGGACTGTAAAGGGGAAGAAAGCAACTGTCATCAACATTTGGGAAAAACTATGAAGCTGCATGTTTGAGGTAAATGCAGGAGCAATGCTACAGTCCGTTGTGGAGGTGGGGGACTCTTTTCCTGCAGTGATTAGAAGATGGGGAGCCCTTTGGGTGCTTAGTCTCCACAGAGCATAGAGGGCAAACAGGCTTCTCGTAGCTGGGTGTTAAATAGCTATAGATGTGAAGCTGGCTTTAGGCACAGGCAGAGTAAAACAGCAGCTGCTGAGTGCAGAAAAAGTTGTGCCCTGTTGACTGCCTTGATTGCCGTGTGGCGCCTCGATTGCCATGTGGCATTCCTTGAGCCTGGGTCACCTTCCTGCAATTTCCCCAGCAGCAGTAGTGGCAAGCCCATGCTCTAGCTTGCTTTCTCTGCCTTACAACAGAAATATGCTCCCAAGCCCTTACCCACAGATCATCTCCATTCACTTTTTCCTCTGCTGCCTACATTTTGAGCTGATTTGCAGAGCAGGGCTCTCTTTCCATGGTGCACGTGCACACGCACACACACACCCTTCTTTTTTTAGCGATCTCTTCCCTGTGTGCCTTCAGTGAGTGCTGTGACTGCTGTAGCATGCGGCTGAGAGTGCTCAGGCCAGTCCTTGCCCTGGAGCCCAGTTGTGCTGCGTGTGAACTGGTGGGGCATGCAGAGCACCTCTCTGCTGCAAAAGCAGGTCTGGCAGCAGCAAGCTGGACAAGGTCAGCAAAACATCAGCGGCATGGCAGTGACTGCACATGGGGCTGCATGAGTAACAGCACAGTGGACAGGTCAAGGTTGTTTTCTTCTGCTCAGTACTGCTGAAGTGGTGTATGCAGTGTCATGAAAATCAGGTAGATCTTTCACTAGATCACATTGCTCAAAGCCCTATCCAACCTGACCTTGAACACTTCCAATGACGAGGCACCTACAACTTCTCTGAGCAATTTGTTTCAGTGTCTCGTTACCCTCATCATAAAAAATATGTTCCTTATGTGCAATCAAAGCTACGCTCTTTCAGTTTGAAATCATTGCCCATGTCCCATCACTACAGGCCATTTGTCTTTCTTATAAATCCCCTTTATATATTGAAAGGCCACAATTAAGGTCTCGCCAGACTCAACAACCCCCACCTCTTACAGCCTTTCATTACAAGGTGTTCCAGCCCTCAGATCGTTTTTATGTCCTCCTGCGGACAAGTCTGTCTGGGGTCTCCAGGGCTGGATGCAGTACTTCAGGTAGGGACCACAGCAGAACAGAGAGCAGTCACCTCCCTCCACCTGCTGGCCACACTGGTTTTGATGCAGTCCAAGATATGGTTGGCTTTCAGGGCTGCAAGCACATGCTGCTGGCTCATACCCGGTTTTTCATCCACTAGTACCCCCAAGTTGTCCTCTGCAGAGCTGCTCTCAAACCATCCATCCCCTAGTCTGTACTGATGCTGGGGATTGGCCCAACCCAGGGGCAGGAAGTTGCAACATGGTAAATGCTGACTGGATGTAAAGGGAAATAATTTTCACCATGAAATTGATTTGTCATGGGAACAGGGCACCAGGAATTGTGGCATCTCCAGCCTTGGAGATTTTCACAACAATGCAGTCCTGAGAAACCTGCTCCAGCTTTTGGCACTAACCCTGCTTGGAGCAGGAGCTGGACCAGGTTGTGACACGTGGGGTTAACTTCATCCCCTTACTGGCAACCAAGATGAGACAGAAAATGTGGATTTCCCACTCCTCCTCTTCTCTGTAGAAAGAAACAGTATGGTGGGGGAAGTGGTGTGTCCTATCTCAGTACAGCCAAGCCAGTCCTTCCTGTGAAACATCCTTCCTTCCTTCAGTCCAGGGAGTACGAGGGGAAAAAGGACACATAAATAACAGTGCGAGGGAGTGAGGTTAGCCAGCCATGCCCTGGAAAAGCGCTGGAGGGAGACCCTCTGCTTCCATTTGTGGCTTATGCTCCATTTTTCACTCTCCACTTCTTAAATGTGCTGTAAGAAAAGCGTATGTCCTCTTGGCTCTGATCTTCATTTAGGATGGGATTCAGATGAATTAACACTTGGCATTAAGCCTGCAGATTTCCTCATTAGCATCTTGTGTAATGCTTGCAGGAATAAGTGTGCTTCAAGAGCAATACATTTGTCTGTCTTCTGTCCAGAGTACCTGTTGTCCATCAGGTACCAGTGGACTTAAAAGCAAATGCAGGCTGCCCAGTAGAATTGCCACTTTCTTGTTAATATAGGATATTTCAAGACTGCTGGTTTTCTACCAGCATGAGACTGAGAATTTGGAACAAAGTTCTGCATGATAGTAATGAGTTGGTTGGCATCTTTAACGCTTTCATGCCCTATGGACAAGAGGCTGGTAGGAGCTGGATGAACTTTGAAGCTGATGTATTCAGCCCTGTCTATGGGAAAAGTACGGCTCAGCACCTTCCTGCTGGAAGTCCTGTCCCATGCTTCTGACACCAAACAGCTTCTTAGCTGTGTGCTGAAGGAGGCAGCTGAATGCTCAGGATGATCTTCTCCCTGGGAAGTTACGGTTATTCTGCTGCTCTGGCAGTGCCCACCCTTGTCAAAGGAGTCACTTTATGCAAGTGAATGGGGAATAACTCCGGCCCATTTTTGGGAAGAGAGAGCATAAGCCGGGTATCCCTCTGCCATCTCTTTCTGCATAAAGGAGAATCCCAGCAGTGGCTGCTGAATCCCCTGGCCAGTCACCCAACCTCAGACCTCTAACTCGTGGAGAGTATCAGGTCTTGTCTCAGGGCTCTTTGCCCAAAGCAGGTTCTGCAGTGCAGTGGATGCGTCTGGTCTCTGCCTGCCAGTGCAGTGAGTTGTGCTCACCTTTTTGGCCCGTTTCCCCAGCTTCTGGTGCAATGCTGTATGGCCCATGTGTGAAATGCCTGTTGTGCTTTTGAGATGCTCAGTCTGCAGGTGAAAATGCTCTGCCCATAAATTCATCAAGGGCTTTGAGTAGGCTGTTTTCAATGACATAATGTACAGTGTCGTAATGCCATCCTAGCAGCTTGTCTTAGAGCCTCCTCATTGTCCATGGAGCATTAATTTTGAGGTTAATGTGTTTAGGTCCCCACAGCTACAAGCACGCTGACACAAAGGCAGCATGTTCCTTAAAAGATCCAGGCTGTGATCTGTTTGTAAATGTTATTTTATTTACTTTTTTTGTAACCTGAGGGTATTCAGCAATGAATTGAACACAGAAGAGTCCTGTTAGAGTCTTCCATTCCACCCAGCTGTCTTCATTGAAGATTTAAGAGACTCACATTTAAGAGAGGGACATAAGCTCCTGAATACCTCCTTTCATTTCACTTTGCACTTGCCAGCGAGCAAAAAAGGTATATTCTGAAGCTGCAGGGTGGGAGCTTGCAGGGAACAAAAATGCCTGTCCAAGATCACAATATTTGTGGTATAGCCAGGGGACAGGGTTCCTGAGAGTTTGTGTCGGGAGGCCGTGAAGGATTTGGAGATTACTCGCAGTTAGTTAGCCAGCCAGCCTTCATTCCCCTGCACACGTTGTTGTGAAACGCTGTACCTGCGGTCCACCTAGTTCAGATGACTTTGGGGAGAAACCACACAGGCTTTGGCTGCGTTGCTTGTGAGTCAGTGTGTGCGGTGGGTGGGGTGTCCGCTGCTCCTGCGCAACTGATGGCAGGGCTTCCTGCTGCAGCATCATGCCTCGTCTTGCCTGCCTGCTGTCCTGCCTGGCTCCTGGCCTTTGAGGGGCTCGCTTGGCTCAGCTGGCTGCTCCACGCTGCGGGGGAAGAGACCCTGGA
The DNA here is from genome assembly GCA_035590215.1 of Microhierax caerulescens. NCBI lineage: Eukaryota > Metazoa > Chordata > Aves > Falconiformes > Falconidae > Microhierax > Microhierax caerulescens. The sequence goes on along the minus strand of JAVJGJ010000037.1, from coordinate 118,052,892 downwards.
GCCTGGGTTTAGTAAGAGCACCCAAGGCCTTGTTTTAGAGCAAAGTGTGGATTTCATGGGTTGCAAAGGGAGCAGATAGGAGATGGTCTCCTCCCTGTGCCGAAAGCTTCGCTTCAAGCCTACAACGATGCTGGATGCTGCTGGTGCTCTGCTGTGTGGTGCCACCGCATTGTTCTGCAGTGGCTGCATGGTGTAACCTAAGCCGCCAGCCTTCATGCCAGAATCATTTCAGATGGCTGACCAGTTCCTCCTGGGCTTTTCCTGCCAGCGGTGTTAACCCTTGCTGTTCCCCAGCTAGCTGATAGTCTCTCTAATAAGTGCTTGTCCAAAAGCTGCAGAGTCACGCAGTGTTTGTGGTGCTGCTGGGCTCCAGCACGTGTGTGAGCTGCTACAGCCCTGCCGCTGCCAGCCTACATGCATGCAGCGCACGGCAGGTTCCCATAAAGGCACAGCCCCGCCACTAGAAGTTTACAGTCCGAGTCTAAACCCTGGTTTACTCCAGAGGCAACACCAATGGCACCTGTAACTTGATTGACCTTCCCTGCCTTCCTCAGGGGCCTTTCCACAAGCCTGAATTGCTGCTAATTGCAGCCTCCATTCAGCCCCGTGTGTGCTGGCTGCCAGCACAGTGCAGGGCAGGCTTCTGAGCACGCCTGCGGAAGCACTGCTGTCCATACGTCCCAGTGTAGTGTCCTAAAATGGTGCCAGCAATTTCATCTGCATCTGCACTAAGCAGGGCAAGTGTTGAATTCTCATCAGGGAGGCTGTGTCAGATGTCAGCCAGGCCAGGGCAAGCTTCTCAAAGACGAGCCAGGGGAAACAGCAGCATACCCTGAAGAAGGATACCCCCAGCAAGAGCAGCTTCCCAGAGACTTGGAGTAAAACTTTTACTGGTTTGGGGGATTTTGATAATCATGTTTCTTTCTAGTGGCAGGGCTGTTCTGTTCAGTTGGGTGGATAGCAATGCTGATGGTTTATGAAGTGGACCTACAAGAGCGCAATTAAAACTGGCCTGTGCTTGGATATGGAGTTTTATCAGAGTAGTTAGTCCTAGATGTCTGCTCAGGGATATCGAGCTAAAGGGCTGTTAGTGAAGATTAGTGGAACATTAAAATTTACTCATTTATTTACGCCTGAATGATAATTTTAATTCAGGTCATATTTTATTTCCTTGTGCTGCCATGCCATCAGTCTGAGGGTCTGTATGGTGCCTGCCGTGCCTGCTCAGAACGAGTCCCTGCGTGCACAGAGTGGAAGGAAGTGCAGGGCAAGGTGTGCAGAGAGGACAGGGTGCCTTTGCTGAAATGTAGCTAAAAGTTGGCTGTCTAAGCTGTTCCTAAAAGATTTTCCCTATTTGTACGAAGGAGTGCTAGAGGACAGTCCTGAGCCACGGATCACTGTCACCAGTGCTGCTTTACGTTTGTATGGTCCTTGGCAGGGCTTGGAACACCCGTTCCCAGGCATCTCCTGGCGATGGCTCGGGATGTCTCACTTGGAGGCAAAGTGGTTTTAATAGTGCGGGGGGCTTGTTCAATACTAGTTGGCCATGGGGCAGAGTTCAGACTGAAGCAAGGCTCATGTACTGATACAGGTGTCATGTTAAGTGCTCTCTTTGGTCAGCAGGATGGCAGTGCGGTCTCCAAGGGGCCATTTACCCACCCAGCCTTAGGCAGCAAACAGGGATTCGTTGAACAGTTCTCTGACAGTGCTACCCACTTTCTTTCTTTTTTTTTTTAATCTGTGGTGGATGCCTGGACCCTTTGGCTACCCGTGACGGTGTGGCACGGCAGCTGAGCGGGGTGCTCAGCGCTGAGGCTGTGCTTCCTGCGGCGGGCGGCTGAGCCCTGCGTGCGGGTGGATGGGAGAGAGCCAGGAAGGAGCAGCACAGGCGGCTCGTAAGGAGAGCTGTGCTTCTGAGCCCCATGTGGCACCGTGGCTGTGTCCCCAGCGCAGCACCGAGCTGCCTGCTGTCCCTGGCCCTTTCCTGAATAACATGGCAATGCCTCGGTGGTCCCTTTGTGGGCTGTGTGTTCTTCAGAGTGCAGCCCCGTAGCTGAGCCCTGGAGACAGCATCACGTCTCAGGCCACAAAGTCCTCAGGAAAACCAGAAAAATTACTTCATCTTCTGTGTCTACAGCTTTTCTCCTAATGTGTCCAGAACATGACTTGCCTTTTTCGCAGAAGATGGCCTTGTAGGTAGGTGGAAGCTTGCTTTCTGCTGTGAGTCCACCCTTTTTCTGTTTAGGTAGTTCACTTGCCTGTGGTGCAGGACTTGGCCTGGGGTTAGTTTCAGTATGGATTCTGAAGTATTTTTCTTGTCAGGATTATTTGTTCTGGCCTCATCATTGCTCTCAGCTTGATGTCATCTCTACAATGTCTCAGTCTCCCTTCCACTCCATTACACGTGCTGCTAATGAGACTGCTCGTAGACCTAATGGAGGGGTTGTGCTGGGAAAACGTAAGACAGCTAGCTGTTTGTCACCTTTATTATATTCTTCCCCCAACAACCTTTGCTGGTGGTGTTCAGAGACAAATTTGGAGCTACACAGACCTTTGTCTGACCTCCCGTAGGAGCTCTTACCATCTCTCCTTTTTGTTACTGAAAAGGCTGCTCATTTTCACACTGAATCAGGGGACAGTTTCAGAAAGTCCTGGGCTTTCTGGCTCATTGTGGTTTCATCTAGACCTGTGTTTCCCAACCCTGCTTATGGGAATCCACGTGGGAGATAGTGTCAAAAAGCCTTAATAAAGCCATGATACCTTACATCTACTGCTTCTTCAGGTATTTAGTGTGACTTTTACCCAGTTTAACAAGGGTTAAAGTAGTTACCAGTGCAGCTGTGAATTCGAGTGTCCCATTCCTTTCTTCATTCTCATAAACTTATGATCTTCATACTTCAGATTCAGCCTTCAGCTTGGTTTTAGAGAGGAGAACCTCCCTAACCTGAGATCAGTCTCCTTTATCAGAGTTTAGGCTCATTAGCAGAATTATGTGTTGGTCTTGACGGACAATGAGCAGTCTTGTTCATTGTGGCTGGCATGAAACTACCTACTTAAAAAAAAATTATTATGCAAATTAGGTTGTTAAATAATCTGCTTGACAGCAGATTGGGTTGTGACATGAGACCAGAACATTCCCTCTGTGAAATCATGTGTTGCTGCCTCCTTGCAGGGCCTCCATCTCTGGGCAAGTGTGGAATCAAAGCCCTTCTGAAACAGGGAACAACACGGAAGCGAGCACGGAGCTACCCATGTGTAGACCCAGACTGTGTATTCGAGTTGTCTAGCTGTGCACAGTCCTCTCGGGGTTTAAAACACCAATGACAGGAACAGGTCACCTGTGTCACCTTGTGAGTCTGCTTCAGGCTCAGAGATTTACCAGCAGACCTGGATGCTGGATTTGCTTTGGCTTTACCTTTTGGCTCTGCCCGCCTCCAGGAGTGTGTTGGAGGCCAATGTGTGGATGAGATGAACCCACTCGTTACCCCTACTGTTAAGCCACGCTGTTGTGCAATGTGGGAGCCAAGGTTTTTACATCTGGTTGAAGTCGTAAAGCAAAGCACAGCTGCTGCTGGGCCTGGCCTGCCACAGCGGGCAGAGACTGGTCAATGAAGAGCCGCTATCTGTGGTTTCCATGTTCACCATAATCCTTGTTTCCCCCAGCTCCTGATGCAAATCTAGCATGACAGATCTTTTCCTTTTTTTGTGATTGTAAGCTGGCTTGACTTTTCTACCCAAGGCCATTATGTTTGTCCTGGATCAGACCACAAGTGTATCTAGCCTGGTGTTTTTGCAGTGGCCAAGAACAGGGCCCTAGGGAGGAGAATTGAAACAGGGAAAACCTGTGGTACATAGTTCCTGCATGCTCTCCCAGCCTCCGGCCCCATGTGGCACAGGCACTTACAGACCTGGATGTGGCTTCTGTGGATTTACCAACCCTCAAAAGACATCTATGTTGTTATTTTATCTGTTCACCCCAAACCCATGAAAATTTTAGTGTCCACAGCATCCTGTGGCAGAGTTCAACGGCTTATCTGCATGCCATGAGGAGCAGCATCTCTCCTTGTTTGTCACTGCAGAAACAGTGAACATTTGATCATATCCCTCTTCTCCAAACTATTAATAATTTTATAGAGCTGTCATATTCCTCTCGAGTAATTTCATTTTACAGGTTAAATAGTTTTTGTTTTTTGATGATTTCCTCTGCAGAAATCATACTTTTGACCACCTTTGTTGCATATCTTTTCTAGCTGGCAGCAGAGGCTGAGATAGGACCAGAATTGCAAACAGCTTTGGAGATGCTGGTGCACTGGGGGGTTGATACAGTGGCAAATTGATGTTTTCTTTTTTGTGTACTGTACATATTTACTCATAGCATTAGACTTGATTTTTGACCACTGTGGGACAATGAGCTGCTATTTTCCTGAATAGTTTTGGTAAGCTGAAAGCTTGTTATTTTACATGTAAAGTTAGGGTGTTTTTTTCCATGTCTGTAACTTCATGCTGATCTACACTGAATGACATCTGTCGTTTCCCTGATGAGACTTGGAAGGTCCTTCCATAGATTTTCAGTGTTAGACTTTGTGTCTGTGACCCTGAGCTCAGAGTGTCTCCCGCTGCTTTTACTAATGTGATGGAGGAATGCATTGATGTAGTGTGGCAGTGAGGGCAGGTCCTGCATTGCTGGTGTCACGTGGGGATACTAGCTTCTCCAGAAAGGTGACAGTTCAATGTTGAAGTGCAGATCCAGGAAGCTTCCTGGAGATAAACCTATTTCTGCTTGTGCAGGTGAGAGCTAATAAGAGCTCTGCCACTGTTTTCCTTAAGAAATGCTCCTGGCAGCTGTGGGCAGTTGGAAATCTCACTGATGGAGAAATGGTGCCGCTTTCTGCATCTTCCTTCCTTGCTCCTGTGCTGCTCACTTTCACCCTTGTTCATACGTTGTACTCCTTTGTACTGGGACAAGCATTATTCTGTCTACTATTTATTACCTTAATGAGGTTAGTTTGTAGCCTGGATAACTCCTGCGTGAATATTTGGGATAGGAGTGTGTGTAACAGCAGGGAATGTGCAGCTGGGAGTGAGAAAGTATCACATCCAACTCAGCCAGCACACACTGCTCCAGCATCTGCAGTGTTAGGACAGTTTGGGACATCCCTGAGCAAGACCCGGTACTTGTTTAAATGGCTGAAGCAGAACAAAGTGTAGGAATCCAGATTGTGACAGAAGCAAGGCAACTTCTGTTTTAATGAGCATGGACATAAGGAAAGACTACTTGTAAACCTTGTAACAAACAGGCTGCAGAAGAAAGAACACCCGAGGGAATCCTTGGACAAGTACTAGCAACAGGTACCTTCTTGGGTAGAGTAACTCAAAAAACCTGGAAAGTGCCAGCTTCCTTCTGGAACATTATCAGATAGCAATTGCTCTCTGGCCCTCAGACTGTGGCAACAGGTTTTTCAAATGCAGCTTTGGTTCAGTGGGATGTCCAGCACAATGTTGAAAATAGGCCATGGGACTAGCTGTGCAGCAGTGCATCAGAAGACCAGTCAGGTCTGCTGGGAAAACCCAGTAGCAGTGGGGTGGGGTCCAGTGTAATGCCCTACAGCCTTTCTTTTGGTGAATCAAATGTGCCACTGTGGCTTCTGGAGTTGCTCCCCAGCAGCAGCAGGCAGCCTGGAGCCCTGCACCTCAGGAGGATTAGCAGAGCTGCCGCTTTGTTCTGAAATACACTTCAAATGGCGAAGACAGCAGCCCTGCTGGTCCTAGAGAAAAAAAAAAAAACGGGGCATGCATTAGAAAGCGAGGAGCACACACTTGAACGCTGGGGATAGCTAGGACTGTGTGGGTGCGGATGAGAGGTGCATCCCTTTGTTCTTTGCACCGTTGAACTGTACATCGGGAGATGTTAGGTGGTGGTTTGCTGCTTAGTGTCCCCACAAGGCTTTTCCCTGCAGCCACCTTACTGTCTTGGCCTCCAGACACTGGTGCAGGTGTGAGGTGTAGCTTCTTTTGGGCCTCTACGCATCCTTTTTCCAAAACTGCTCTGTCCTAGCTTTTGAGATCTGCTGGGAGTCTGCTGAATTGCATTTGTCTGCCAAGGCTGGGCAGGCACCCACACACAGGCTGGTTGCCTGCCTGTCCTTTCATTTCTGTCCAAGGCAGAAAACAGATGGTTCAGTAGCTGCAGTAGTTCGGGGCGTTCAGTAGTTATGGCAACTCCCCAAGCTGTTCTTGTGGCAGGCGTAAGGGAGCTAAAAAGCTTTCGGTTTAGCACTTACAAACTTCATTGACTGAGTTCTTTCAGGAAGAAAGTCGCAAGAATGACCAGTTTCCTGTGCTACTGGGTCTAAAGCTCGTTGTTTTGGGAGGGCCTTTGGAGCAATCCCCATTTTCTGCAGGGTTTGTAGGGACCCGTGTGGAAACATCCTTATGGCCGAGCCAGGCTTTTGGCCAGGAAAGCTCACAGCCATCAAAGGAGCGTCCCTGCAAAGGAGCTGGCTCGTGTGTCCTCCCACTGCTCTGGTAGGAGAACGGAGTATCCTGTATCACGTGGGGTGCAGAGAAACATACAGTACCCTGTAATTTTCCTGCCAACCAGGATATATGAGTGCCCATGTGGCGCTCTGGTGTAATGCTAGGAGGAATGTGAGGGTTAAAGCTGCCCACGCCTTATGAGCAAGATGATTCAGAGATGGTTATGGGTACTTGAAGCTGATCTTATTAGGTGTATCGTACCAAGGATGCCTTTCCCAGCTCTGTAGATGTTGCTGGACAATAAGTTGTGTTGGTTTATGCTTTTGGGTCCTTAGCCCGTTTGTAGTGTGGCACCTGTCAGATGGGCAGTGTTAGTTCCAGCTGACCTGGACAGCTGCTTGGGATGGGACAATGCGAGAGCTCAAGAAGATGATGAGAGCTCTGCTGGATGTGAGTGAAGGTTTACCTACTCTGTATCCCACCTCCAGCAATGGCTAGAAATGGACTCCCAGGGAGGACAGGAACAGGGGGAATGTGCAACAGTGCAGGCCAGAGGATTCTCCCGACCTCCAAGTTTTGGCTCAGAGACTTGTTGAGCTAGGAGTGGGTCCCTGTCCCTGTATGTATGAGCTTGAGGGTTTTTTCTTCCATGAATTTGTCTAGTTGCTGCTTTATGAACCCACGAGGACTTTTAGCTTCCACAGCATCCTGCAGCAAGGTGTTCCCCAGCACAATACCACATACAAGCAGAAGCAGAGCACTGAACAGAGCAAGCCCAACCAGAGACAAGCAGGAGGCAACAGGATGGGAAGAGGGAGTAGAAACACCAGCAAGAACTGGAGCTGAACTACTGTCCCAAGCTTTCAGCACAAGCATGACAGAAGAGGATGGAGGGAATAGAGCTGTGTTTGAAGAGTAGGATTTGTGATGGCTGGATGAAGAGGTTAGAAGAGCAAGTATAGGAGGCAGGCTTGTTAAAGTGGCGATGTGGAAGATAGGTCTGAGAAGAGCTTTTACTGTACACTAAATATCTGGGGGAAATGGAAGCTTGAGAAGTGGAGAGAGGTAGACTGAAGTGATGTGGGAGAGGAGAAAGCAACTGAGGGCACTGTAGGTCAAACCAAGGTGCCTGTCTCCTCAGCATCCTAGCTGCACCAGTGGCTGAAAGGAGATGTTGGGGAGGGAGCATGAGAATAGCTAACATACAGTGTGACTTCCCCTGGCCACTTCCAGCAACGTCCTGGGTGGTAGGACTTTGTTTTTTGCATTCAATAATCTTTGACGTTTTCTTCCATGAGTTTTTCTAATGATTTTCTCAATTTGTATAAACTTTTGGCATCCATAATACCCTGCAAGTGGTGATTTTGCTGCTTGCTCTGAACCTCCCCTCAGTTGTCGTGGCTGATGCCCATCAGTTTGTGTTTTATGGATGGCAGCAAACATCAGTTTCTTCTACTCCTCTTCTGATTTTTATGGCTCTGTATTAGTACCTCCTTCCCCGCTCAGCTGGCTGTGTTTCAGGCTGGAGAGGTCAACCCTGGGCAGGCTTCTTACATGCAGCCATTCTGAGATGGACGAGCCAGAAGCCCGCAGCACTCCAGACTGAGTAGTAGATTTTCCTCCTCGTTTATGTTCCTCCTCTAATTCTCTGTTTGGTTTTTGTACTGCTATTAACACTGAACCCATGTCTCCGTAAATACTGCAGTATCCCTGAGGAGTCCAAGGCCCCTTTCCTTGCAAGGGGCAATGCTGGAGAATTACAGATACAAAACAATGACACCTGGGTACAAAGTAGAAAACACTAACAGACAAAATGCTGGCCTCATGGCAGGATAGTTGGGAAACTTGGGTTCGTCTGAGATTCTCCTGAAGTTTGGACCCTGTGGCTTTCAGCCAGCCGGTGGGTGGTTCGGCTCCAGGCAGCACCTTGATGCTAGCACAAGGCTATGTGATGGTGACAGCCATGGCCCCTAAAGCCCTTGCCACGCAGAGCTTGGTGGGGGTGGGAGGGAGGGACTGAGAGGTGAAGGAGGTGGAAGACCTCCACATTCAGCAAATATTACAAAGACACCACTGAGCTGGGGCTGCTTTTCCCATGCCATCCGCAGGATGCTGCCTATTTTGTGGCTCGCTGGAGAGGTGCCCACATAGCATTTGTGAAATCAAATGTGACAGTAAAATCTGTTTCTGAGGACAGTATGAGTAGCAGCATGGGACACTGAGTCAGAGAAGAAAAACATCTTCCTCAGCTTTGATTCCGCTGCAGAATGGGGCGTTTTTCTTGAAGCCATGTGAAGAAGGCAGGAAGGTAGTTCTTGAGGTCTATGATGTGATGAGGTTCCCAGTTGTCCCACCAACTCTTCTGCTTGTCTATGATACATAAAGATGAGTTGCTGAATTCAAATATAAGTCAAAATTGGTAACCTGTCTGCTGCACATACAAGGTATTTTTTGGTACCTGGCAGACAGGAGCAGCATGCTGACAGGCTTTGAAAGTATCAATCCATTTCTAACCAAGAGATCCAGAGTACAGGTAACATTCTTCTTGCCATGGGGGTCCCAGGACAAGGATGCCACCAGCTGCAGGGCTCTGTATGGCACTTGTGCAGGTTAACACCACTGTATATTGCTGGAAGGAAGGTGCTGCACCTAGTCACTGAATGCTCAGTCCTAGTCTCAGCAAGCCTCTACTTGCGAGTCTTTCCAGTGCAAAGCAAACAGCGATTTCAAAGGGGAGCCAGAGGAGTGCAGTAGCAGCTTTGTAGAGAGAAGCAAAATCTGGGCTGTGCACAGTACAGCAACAGCAACTATGTCTGCTCAAACGCCAGTGCTGCTCAAAGCATTTGCTGTGAGCAACCGGGAGTGGCTTTACGCTCTGCTTCTTTTACATTGGCCCTGCCAGCTCTGTGTAGAGAAATTCCTTTTATAATGCCAGTAGCAGAGCAGCACTGAGGAGTCTGGTGGATGACTGGAGTGTTGGCGTAGGGTCAGTGTGACTTGGTGACATGCCAGATCGTCTTCTGCATCTGCAGAGCCTAGTGCAGTCTCCCACACTTGCTGTAGAAGTTATTTGGTTTCTTTGTTTTAGTCTCCTTGAATGTTGTGGTTGCTGTGGTTATTTTTGGCTGCTGTCTCATTATTTCACGTCTCTAGTCTAACATCGTATTAGTCAATGTTCAAACCACTTCCAGATTGTTTAGTTTGTTCTGACTTTGAGAATTTCCTCTCCCACGAGATGCAGACATTTCTGAGACAGTTCATCCCTCAAAATACAGACATCCCGAAAAGTCACTTAGCATTTTGCCTTTGTGTTCATGGGGTGAGGGTGCCCCTTTCCCCACCCTGTGTAAGCAAACGCATCCTCTGCCTCCCTCCAGCTGCCCCAGGAGGTTGTTAGGTGCCTGCAGGTGGCATGTGGTGTTGATGACACATGGTAGACTCTGGCTTTTATTTAGTCTGAGTATCTTGGTTTGTACTTTTTTTTTTTTTTTCTGGAGTATTTTTCTCCCATTCCCATGACTGTGTATCATTGTGCAGGGTCAAGAACCAGGTGCTGGAAGGAGCTCATAAAAGGCAAAATCAAATTAAGAAAAACTTTCCTTCCTTCTGTCTTCAACTGACTGAAGGCTCTGGCCACAGTATTCTCATCTGCTGCAATTTGTGACACCCGTGTCCTTTTTCTATAGAAATGGCAGAGAAATTTTGCTTTACAAATGAAGAATGACATGCTGGACTCCTTCCAGCCCCACTCCACCCTGGGGCAGGGAAGAAAAATCCTGCTGATGCTGTCACCACATTGAGCTGTGATACAAGCATGAATCGTCAGCAGTGTTACCGCATTTGAGCATGACATGTTCACACTCCCTTGCATAAGTATGCAACACCAGAAACCCTTTAATTAAAACTGCAGATGTATATGCACAGGGAGCAGAATCCAACAAACACACCTAATAAGGTGGAAGGGTATGCATTAGAATCAAAGAGTAGTCTAATCAACCCCCCCACCCCCACCCCCCGACCTGCTTGGCCATCTGGGGCGGCTAAGAGGAACCCCCTTGCTGCCCCAGGTTCTGCTGATGTATGTCTCTGAGCTGTCCTTATGCCTGAAGTGACGGTCAGCCTCCTGATGCAATTTGAATACATCGTCTGGAGACCTGCATTGCCTGAGGCTCCCTTTCCCCAGGTGTGTGCAAACACTCCCAGCATTGTGCTCCGTGCAAAAATACAGTTCCCACGGATATTCTGAGTAATAATTTAGCAGAAAACAGAACAGGGAGGATCTAAGCTCACCCCAGCATTTTGAGAGATGGGAGTGAGTAGTACCAGCTGTATGCCCCATCCACAAGAACATGGACAATAGCTCCACTCTGCTCCTCTCCTGAAACTAGACTGCCTTTCAGCTGAGGAATGCAAAACTCGGAGCCTGTGTGGATTTGACAGTTCGAGGACCCCAAGAACACCAACTACAACGACACAAATTACTATTCTTATCTCTGATTATAGCTGTGTTTGAATCTATTGATTTTCTATTGCCTGTGATGAATGCTCCTCTCCAGAGTCTACTGGAACACACCCCCCCCCCCTCCAGGTTCAAGAGCAAAAGAAGAAATGAATAAAAAGTGGCTGTAGGCCAAGGCAATAATAATTCTCATTCATCTTTAGGATTGGATAAGGCTGAAACTTAACATGTATGATGTGACGTTACCCTTTTGGTGATGGGTACTGTGGAAGACCAGCAGTGCTGTCACTGGGGGCTCTGGCTCCCCCAACCACTGTGAGGGATGTTGCATTATCAGTGTAAAAACACAAGCAAAAAGATTAAAACCCTCAAAGATTAATTGCAAAATGTGCTCGTGAGAGATTGCAGTCCTCTAGCACTCAGCTGGCATGTATGGCAGCTGGCAACATTTTTATCTTGGCATTGCAGAGAGCACAGTAGGAGTGGGTGCCAACAGTTCTTCCCACATGAGCATGTTGGGGACATCATGAAACCCTGAGTAGGGGGTACTTGTGGGACTCACCAACCACCAAATCCAGAGCAAGGAACACTACATTAGGGTAAGATTTCTGTGTGTCTGCAGGGGAACAGCATCATGGTCCTAAGGACTGCTGGCAGAGATTATCTGTGTAGGACTCAAGCAGTACTCATTTAATTGCTGTTCTGAAATAAAAGATGGTTAACTCCCAATTCATAAAGTGTTTCAGCTAGCACAAATGTTTCTAGCTAGAGGGGTTTTGCCCCTGTGTACAGCTGTGAATTGACTGTGTGTTTTGTGCATACGAGATGATGCAGTCCCAGTAGAAAGTTAACATCCAATGATGCTGCTAAAGAAATGTTTTCATAAAACTAGCTAATGATGAACAAACCTGAATGTGCAGAAAAATTTATATTTAAGGACATGAAGGGTAATTGAGAGTTATGAAAGTACTATAGTAAATGTCCTGAATACTGAATTATCACAGCTGTTTAACAGGATGCCGTGGCCAAAACCACAGAGAGTCAGAGGAGCCCTGAAAGACAATCTGTACTAAACAGAGGGAAGATGCAACTGATAATGATAAACATAAATAAAGCTAGGAGATACACCACTTGTTGAGGAAGACCAGAAAACACAATGACAAATCCATGGGGAAACGTAGAATCAGAATGAGTCATTTAAATAGTGAATCCTGGTGAATTCACTGCAGTGTTTGTTAGTAAGTTACTACTTTGAATCAGTTAAATTGTGTGCTGTATTTCTCTTGTGAAACTGGGTTTTGGCTTGATGTGCCATAATAAAGAACCTTTTAGATCAGACAAAATCTTCTCTTCGTGTAGGTATTTACCAGGCACACATTTTGCCTTGATACTTGCTTTGAATAACAGATGGTTTGAGATTCCCCAGGCTTCCTATGTGTTTCATCAGAAAGGTATTTTTTCAAGAACTCAAATCCTAATGGATGTTATTGTGGCTTAATGCAGGATTGCCCTTGTTGTTCAGGTAAAATCAGGGATTTCTTAAGAGTTTTAAAGGGTAAAAAAGCACTCATGACTACTTTTCCAAGCTTTCCCAAAGCTTTCCTCAGCTTTTCCCAAACTTTCAGCTTGTGTTTTTGATGAGTGGCCCCTGGAGGGGCATCATTCCCAGGGGCGATGACTGCCATCCAGGTATCTGTGCCCGAGCCCATGTCAAGGTTCCTTTCATCATCAGTGGGCAGAGTATGATCCCTCAGAGGGTGATTCCTCTCCTCCTGGAAAGTCTTGTCTCTCTGGGAAGGTCAGATGAAGACATTTGAGTGTCTTTTTCTCTTTGAATCTAGAAGACTCGAGCAACTTGTATGTGTGTCTCTTTCGCTCTTCTGCCACTTAAGCAAGGTGAGATGCGTCAGACTTGGCTGTGTAAATACAGAGGCCGGTACTGCACACAAAATAATGTCACTTCTCCTGTCCTGCTTCTCGCTGTTTCCTGCTGATAGAGCCAAGAGGGGCTGCCTCGGAGCTGCAGCAGTACATCAGCTGCTTCTGTAGATAAGATTTCTGCTGTGACCATTGAAGCCTTTTCAGTGTTTCCAGGATACAGCCCTTCAGTGTTGATCTCAATTTATTATTTGGTTCTATTTAACTGATCTTTCCTTATTACATTTGCCATTGCAGCATTTTTTTGCTATTTGTGAAAATTATCATCCTCTTTTCTTCCCGTTTTTTGCTAAAAATGTAAAAGAGAGCTCGGGTGAGACCTGGTCACTTTCCAAAAAGAGAGAGAAATCTGAAGTCCATACATCCACGTCAGATTGTTCAGTACCTTTACAAGCTGAGCGAGTTATTGCCTTGTCAGATTCTTTTAGCAAGTCCTGTTTAAACATCACGCAACAGTATTAATTAGCCATAAGAATAATAGTCCCAGTGTCTGAATCCTGCACCATTTCTCTGATGTTTTGGTATCAGTGACAGACTGGAGAAGAACAGTCATGAATAGCCAGAGTAATTTTGGCTGGAATTACCCCTGGAGGTGTCTGGTCCAACCCCTCACTCAAAGGACGACCAACTTAAAGCACCCACTATGTCTAACATCTAAGATAATATTTTCTATTGCCTGATTCCCCTCAGTCTTATAAATGTGCACTTCATTTGTAATACTAACTCATTTAGGTTCTGTTTCCAAGCACTGTGGTTCTGGCTATGCCAGGAAGTTAAAGGGCCTTCTGCTGGAACACTTTTTCTGAACATGCTTATAAAGATGGGGGTCCCACAGCCTCGCTGGGACCCTGTGCCAGTGCCTGACCGATCTCATGGTGGGGAAAAAAAAAAAAAAAAAAGTCTTCTTATCTACTTGGTGTTTTTCTTCTTGCAGCTTGTGTCTTTTGCTTCTTTCACTGTGTGCCTCAGAGGAGAGCCTGAATCTGTCTTCTCTACACTCTTCCCTCCTTCCCTACACCCTGGGTAGCTGCAGACAGCAAAAGGTCTTTGCGGAGCTGCCACGTGGTGAAGAGCCTGTTGCTTGGGCGGCAGAGCCACCCCGCTCCCGGCTGGTGCAGTGCTCAGGGCCACTCACAGCCCTGGCCCCCAGCACTGCAGAACAGCCTGCTGGAGCTGTGGTCTGAGGGCCAGCGTGGACGCTGGAGCTGTGGTCTGAGGACCAGCGTGGACGCTGGAGCTGTGGTCTGAGGACCAGCGTGGACGCTGGAGCTGTGGTCTGAGGGCCAGCGTGGACGCTGGAGCTGTGGTCTGAGGACCAGCGTGGACGCTGGAGCTGTGG
>JAVJGJ010000037.1:117989845-118038590 GCA_035590215.1 Microhierax caerulescens | reverse complement strand
GCTGTGGTCTGAGGACCAGCGTGGGCGCTGGAGCTGTGGTCTGAGGGCCAGCGTGGACGCTGGAGCTGTGGTCTGAGGACCAGCGTGGGTGCTGGAGCTGTGGTCTGAGGACCAGCGTGGCACACCAGCCCTGCCATGCTGTCCTGGGGACTGGGCTGCTCCTGCTTCCCAGCTGGCGGCCAGCACCAGGTTAACCATTAACTCGGAGCTCCGAGACCTGCTGAGGACAGGGCTTTGTTCTCTGGGCACTGTGAAGCTGCTCGCTTTGGCCTTTCCCTGTGACGCCCTGGTGACGTCTCTTGGCAGGATCCTGCTGGTTCCTGCTGGCAGACAGCTGTGCAGTAGGGCCATGGCCTAGGGGCAGGTGACCCGGAGGTGGATGTGGTGGTGGTGGGACGGGTGGCGGTGGTGGTGGTGGTGGTGGGACAGGCGGTGGTGGCGGTGGCGGTGGTGGTGGTGGGACGGGTGTGCGGCCTAGGCCAGGCAGCCGCCGTGCGGTTCCTTCCGCTGCCTGAGGTGCGGAGGCCATGCCAGGGGGGCTGGGGAGCCCTCCCAGAGCGAGGGTGTCCCTCGGCGCAGGGGTCACAAGTGCCTGGCGTGCACTGAGTGTCCGGCGTGCGCGGCAGTGCCTCCCGGGCCCCCTGCCCGCAGGATATGAGTCACCTTCAGTCAAAGGCTTGGCGTGGGGGCGTGCAGCCCCCCGAAGCAGCGCCGGCTCCTCCCCGCGTCCTGCTCCTCGCCTCTTGGCACCGTGCAGTGGGAAACTCCCGAGCGTTTCCTCTGCACGAAGCGCCACAGAAACGCTGGAGACCAAGTCCTGCTTCAAAGCAGACGCTTGAGCAAGGGGGTGCAGGTCGCAGAGCTGCATCACCTCCCTCCCCTCAAGCCTGCGGCAGCCCTGGCTCACGTCGGGGGATGCGCCTCAGGCCCAGATCCTAATGCTGAGCACCGAAGAGGAACTCCAGCTTCTCCCACCAGCCATGGTGGCTGCTCAGGTCCCTCTCCCTGCTACTCCCTGCCCAGCAGGGGCTGCTGAAAAACAGCCCTGCCACCCCGGAGCTGAGCTGGGAAGAGATCTGCGGTTAGTGCGTCAGAGTGTACCGGTGCGTCATACCCGCTGCTCTCTGTCCGCAGCAGCGAGTAGGAGAGGCTTGAGCGTTTGCTACTGCTCATCTGCGTGGGCAAGTGGGTGGCAGGCCAAGGGCAATGACAGCTTTTGAGACAGGAGGGAGAAACTTGAAGCTGCACCAGCACGGCGTCCTTGGGATGTGACCACAACCCAGGTGGAGATTTCTGCTGAGCAGCCTGGGCTGCAGGGGAGATGCTGGCAGCGATGGGCAGTACTGACTGGCAGCAGCTCTTACACCCTGCCTCTGAGCCAGTGTGGGGGCACTTACCACCCCCACCCCCACCCAAGTGGCCACCAGATGGCTGGGGATTGCATTTCTCTAGTTTCCAGGTCTTGCTTATGATTCCTGAACCTTCGTCTCTAAGGCATCTTCAGAAGACTGGTGTGCTGAGAAGAGGTGTCTGCTGCGTGGGCACGTACGTGGGACCCCAGTCCCGCACGTGCACGAACCTCCACGGCTGAAGAGCTTGCACGTGGGCAGCTTGTACCGGCTGTTGAGGAGCGGGGTGAGGGTCCGCTGCTCGCGCACGGGTCGGCAGAGGAGGGCACTTCCTTCCCCCAGGTGTCGGGAACAGGCTGTTTTTGGAAACCTTGTATAACCAAAGTAAATACACTGTGGCTGCTCTCCACGGTTTCACTTCTCCTAATTTAGCACTCAGAAATGTGTTTAATTAAAAAGCTATTTATATAAACGTTTATAGTCTAACTTATACAGTGAGGATATTCATATTCTGAGCTCATATATTGATTTTAAGCATTTTTTTCTTTCAGGGTGAGATTGCCTCTGTTCAAAGAAACGGTTACGTAGCAGGAATACACAAGGTGTTGAAGACCACACTATTCACCCAGACTAAGCAAAGCTTTCACCTAAAAGGAATAAAAAATAAACATGGCAGAATTTACAGGTTACAAGGAAACCTCAAATCGGCACCTACGATTTAAACTGCAGAGTCTTAGTCGCCGCCTTGATGAACTGGAGGAAGCAACCAAAAATCTGCAGAAGGCTGAGGATGAGCTGCTTGACCTCCAGGACAAAGTTATCCAGGCAGAAGGCAGCAACTCCAGTATGCTGGCTGACATTGAAGCCCTGCGGAAGAGAGTGCTGAAGATTGAAGGCAAGGATGAAGAAATCAGGAAGGCTGAAGAGCTTTGCCGGTTAATGAAAGAAAAACTTGAAGAGGAAGAGAGCCTCACCCGAGAGCTGAAGTCAGAAATCGAACACCTTCAGAGGAGAATGGCAGAGCTGGAGAAGCTGGAGGAGGCCTTTGGCAGGAGCAAGAACGACTGTACACAGCTGTGTCTTAGCCTCAATGAAGAAAAGAACTTGACCAAAAAGATATCTACAGAACTGGAAATACTTCGAGTGAAAGTGAAAGAACTGGAAGCATCTGAGGACAGGCTGGATAAAACGGAGCAGAGCTTAACGGGTGAGTTAGAAAAACTGAAATCCTTAGCTCTGAGCTTTATCACGGAAAGAAAACATTTTAATGAAAGAGAAAAGCAGAATGAAAAAATAATCCAGGAGCTAACACAGAAACTAGAACAAAACAATAAACTAAATAGGGCAGATCAAACTAGGAATGCATCCAACTTGTTAGAAAGGTCATCAAATAATCTCCTGGACAGAAATGATTTGAGAATTGAAGATGACTTGACTTCTGCCTTGCCCTCTAAGGAGACCAGGAGGAAGGGAAGTGTGGATTACCTGAAACATGTAGAAAATGAAACCAGGAATAAATCAGAAAACCAAAAGAATAAAAATCAGGAAGACAACAAAGTGAAAGATCTCACTCAAGAAATTGAGAAACTTAAAACGCAGATCAAACGTTTTGAATCTTTAGAAGAGGAACTTAAAAAAATGAGAGCCAAAAACAATGACCTGCAAGACAGTTACTTGAGTGAACAGAATAAAAACAAACTCTTAACAGGTCAGCTAGAAGAAATCAAAATGCAAATAAAGAAACAGAAAGATCTGGAGAATGGAGAGGTCGAAAATGAAGATACAAGCTTTTCTAGCAGGGGAAAACATGACAGACCTAAATACAGAGGTGTCACAGCTGATCTGACAGTTGCCAAGCACAAGCCAAGGGAGCTCTCACCACAGCAGCGCCGAGAAAGAGCAAGGAACAGAGATCTCTCTGGCAGTCATGACAGCTACAGCCATGGTGGTAAGCAGGTGCCCAGTCCAAGCTTAATGAACAGAAGAGCAGGAAAAGCATCTGGTGCATCTGCCCTTTCAGACACTGCTGTGACAGACACAAAAAGACTGGAAGAGAAATCTTTAGTTTCCACTTTTTCTTCTAGTCAGAAGGAAGGCTGTGTCACACAGAACGAGGGGAAGAGATCAAAAGAGCAGCCGTCTGTCCTCAGCCGATACCCTCCTGCTGCACAGGAGCAGAAATCTTGGAAAGCACCTTCCAAACCTGTTGGTGACACAGGCCTGAGATCAAAGGCTGACAAACCATCTCATGTGCTCCGTGGCAACTGCCAAACAGGTGCTGATGCACGGGATGAAAAGTCAAGCAGAGGAGAATCGGTGGCTTCTTTGACCGAGAAGCTGAAAACAAGTCAGGCAGAAGTCGGTGACTGCTTGGGGGACACGGTGCTTGCCAGGGGCAATCACACCTCTTCCAACGGCACAGCTTCGGCGTACAGGTACCACCTCTCCTCCCATGTGTCGGCTTCAGACTCGGTTGGCTCTAAAGCAGAAGCAGTGAACACTTCTGCTGCATCACACAGACAGCCCTCGGAGGCGAGGGCTAAAAGAGCAATAATCTCCCAGGAAAAAGAATTTGCAGACACGTCACTTGAAAGTGCAAATACTTCAACACTAGCAAAGGGTTCCCATCGCTCCACGAGTCAGGAGGACATTCTGCAGATCCTCACTGGTCTTGATAAAGAAGACGTGGAGCAGTCTTCAACCTCAGCAATGGATCATGTAAATGCCGGCTTAAAAATGGACTCCAAAACCATCCAGAGTAACCAGGAAAAACTCAATTCAGATGAAGAATCGGGAAGAAGCAAAAAACCAACCGCTCAGTCAGATTTGGAGAGAAGAAAGAAAGTTGGCTCCAAGCAGTTCTCCAATTCCAGGGGAGTTTTTAGAGCATCACTTTTTGAAAATGACAAAAACACTCTAAATGATGAAGACTCCACCAAGTGTATAAAACCATCAGATGCCAGCACTGGAGGATTTAAATCCAGGAGGTTGTTCAGCCCGAGAGAAGCTCTGAGATCAAAAGCTGTCATTAAACCTGCAATTGTTGAAAAGGATATGAAGGCAGTCATGGGAGGAACTGTTTCTGAGGCAGAGTCAGAAAAACAGAAGTCTGTTTTTAAAATGGTAACAAATAAAATGACAAGCAGCATCACAATCTTCCCTTCTGAGCCAACAGCTCTGAGGACCAATGCAGATATAGCAGCAAAAGAAAGGCATGTTACCACCAGCAACATCAGAGTTGCTCCAAATGAGCCTTCACCAATAACAAACAATCCCCCCACACCCTTTGAGGTATCAATTAATAAAAGTGCTCTGAAATTATCTGAGACAGACAGAATTGGAGAGGCAGTGCCGAGAAGTAAAGCAGAAGCAGTGGTCTCCAGAAGCAGCATTATGATAAAGACTTCTGAACTCTCAGAGAGGAATATTGAGCCACCTTCGGAGACAATCAGCTGGAAGAGCCATGGCTCTTCAGATGCAGCTTCATCTGAGACAAAACATGTCGCTGTGAGAAGTTCCTGGAGAGCAAGACAAGGCTTACATTCCCTGGAGGACTCTCAAACCAAAGTGGAGAAGAGCGCAGCTTCCAGTACTACAAACATGTGTAGGTCCTCAGTGGACCTCTCGGAAATGGAAGGGAGCGGTGCAAGAACAAACCTCCTCGAGCAGACCTCAGCAAAAAACAGTGCCACGGCAAATTCCTGGAGTGCCCCTGAACTGGGGTCTCGGAGGACCAAAAGTAACTTAAGTGCATCTGAACTGCTAACACGCAGGAGCTATGCAAGTGATCCTACAGCGGCTTCTGCTTGGCACCGGACCACACCACCTGTAAGTATCCTATGTTAAACACTCCTATCTTTCAGTTGATGAGGTTTTTCAAGTTGCCTGTTAGTTGTAGGGTGCCTGATTTGAAATTCTTACAGCTTAGTTCCTGAAGTGCTGCCCTCTCTCAGCTCCTGCTTCCTCAGTGGAGCATCTGCGAAGTACCCGATTTAGACTTCTTGAAATGAGATCCATCTGCTTGGGTCTTGTAATGCCATATGAATAACTATGTAGTAGCACTTGGTCTTGCCAAGATCAGAGAAGACATAGTCACAGCTTATGTAGGACATGGTATGCTTTTCAGAGTGGCTTTGCATGATGGCACTGTCAACTTGGAGTAGTAATGAAAAAATGATGGAAGAGAGCAGATCTTCTTAGGGTTGTGCCTCAGGCAGGGCTGTAGCTCTGATGGCAGCTGTAGGAGCAGAGCTGCTTTTGGCAAGAGCTGCGTGGTTTCCCCATGTGAAACCAGACTCTGGTCTGGAAATGCTTCCCGGGCATCTCCTAAACAGATGAGTGGTGGCTGGTTACACAGGGCTGCTCCCTCCTTGGGCTGTGTCAACACGCCACCTGAAAAGAAGCAAGAGCCACAGGGGCGGCCGGGCTTTTCTCCTGTTCCTTTGGCTGGTACCAGCGAGGGGAGTCCCTCAAAGCACGTCTGACGTATGCAGACAGTTGGCCTGGTGAGCTGCGCTTGCCACTGGAGCTGCGGGCCGGGGCGTATTTGGAGCACACTCACTGGCACCAAGTGTCCCTCCAGTCCATTAAACCAGACACTGGTTCCTGGTCTCCAGGAGGAGCTCAGCTGAGTAATCTGGCAGGGCCGGTGGCAGAGGGGACAGATTCATAACGAAATGCGTCAGGCCTTGACACAGATGAGGTGGTGAAGGTGTGAAAGGACTTTCACGTTTGCAAACTTCTCTTCCACTTTGCTGGCGATGAGAAGCACAGAATGATTTGCACTGTTGCTCTGCTCGGCCTGGTGCTAGAGCGCAGGTTGGCCTTCCAGCTACATTTGGACACCGAGTACATCAGCTCCCTGGCTCGGGTCACTTGTAGGGCACAGGCAGTCTGTGCTTCCCTCTTGATGAATCCAGGCAGAACTAACTGATATGACTGAGGTTGTCCCGGGTTTTTTTTTGCATAACAGCAGCTTATGTGCTTGGCAAACGCGAGACCCATCACTGGGCCTCCCTTTATCCCAGGAGCTTGAACTCACATCGACAACCCCGAGTCTCACGGCTGAAGAGGTCTCCGCTTGCATCCAGGCTCACGTGTGGCCAGTCACAGAGCCCCAGAGGGTGGGCGCTCACGTATTTCTGTTCCATCTTCCCCCAGCAGCCCCATCAGGGCTGAGCGTGGCTCTGCGCTGTGCTCTGCAGGGCGTCCCAAGGTCACTGTCAGATCAAATCTGCCAGCTCTGCAGTGTCCCTGCAGCAACAGCTGAAGCGTACCGGACAGAGCAGCCTTACCCCTGAGTGGCCATCCTGGGTATCCCTGAGGAATTAGCTGGCTTCCAGCCTTGCCCACGTCGGCGGTGCCAAGCAGGGAAGTGACCGCGTGGTTACTTCACGCAGTTAGTTGGTGGGCTGTGGAGTATTGAGGTAGGTGTCTCTCTCGTCAGACTTGGAAATAAAATCACCCTGAGAGCGCATAGTCACAAATCTAAATCCTTGGTCATAAATTAAGTATATTTCCAGCTTGTAAATGAGGGGCATGAAGTTACCCTGAAAGACTACAGGTACACAGATATAGCAGTTATACCAAATTTTATGTATTTGGGCAGTTCAAATTATTGCATGTGCCCTTGGGGAAAAAAAAAATATCTGCCTTTGAAAGGGTATCATTAGGCTTATAATATGCCTCATATCACAATTTTTGTGATGTGATTTGCCAGGATTTGTGTTTCAGTTAAAGGCGTAGCTGTTTCTCTGGCAGGAGGCTTGGCACTGATCCATGCTGACTTTGCATATTCAGCTTTCCCGTGAAGGCATCAGTCACCTCTTGCCAGCTCCACTGTCCAAAGTCTGAGATTGCCTTAAGAATCCTGTTTGGGAAACACAGGATCTGTGCTGGTTTTGCCAAAATACATCTTCCTCTCCTCCATGAAATACTCGTGATGGCTAACCATTTGCTGCAGCACAGCAGGAGGCTGAAGTGAGCTGGAGGTTCAGACCCTCAGCCTGTCCCTCAGGACAGACACAAACTGAGCACCTGGAAATGATTCTCGCAAGGAGATGCCAAGGAACAAGGTGTCATTTCAGCCGCCTATTTTTGTACCGCTGATGTAGGGAAATGTCCCTAATGAAGCTGGAGCAGGTATGGGCGGCTCTGAGCAACACTTGTGCTACAGAAGCAGCAGCTCTCCTTGGAGGCTGCTTTGGGAGGCCCTGGAAGCAGTAGGTGCTGATGGATGGATGGATGGATGGATGGATGGATGGATGGATGGATGGATGGATGGATGGATGCTGCAGCCTGAGGACCAGCTCCCTCTGGTGCTTGCAGCCAGCCTCAAGCAGTCATTCTGCCGGGCTTCGTGCTTCAGGTTACGGAGCTGGTATTTTTCTGGTGTGAAGTTTGACTGCTGAAAATCTGTAATGGCAGAATTAGTCCAAAGGCACTTGCATTAAATGTAAGATGAATGGCTTTAATTCATTTTTCTTGTGGCTGTGACATTACTACGAGTGGAGCTGGGCTGTGGGCTGCATAAATTAGGTAAAAAACCTAAAAGTCGGCATTGTGTGGCTTCTTATGGTGGGCTGGTCTCATGGAAAAGAGATCCTGGGATGTGCTGCCTCTCACTCCTTCTCTCCTCTGCTTTGGGGATGAATATAAAGAGCATCCATCACCATTTCGCCCTGGCTGACTCCACACAAGCTTCTACTTAAGCAGCCAGCTGTGCTACATCAACGTTCTCAACTTTCCTTGGACCTCAGTAACTTTGTCCAGTGGTTCCCATCTGTGTGGATCCTGGGGGGGGGTGTCACAGTCTGTTCAGAGCAGCTGCCCAGCTGCTTGTCCTGTGGACATGGAGCCGTGAAGCACGCTGAGCTCCGCACCGGCCCGGCTCTGCTATGGTACCAGGAGGTGCTGGTCTGCATCGCTGACGTATGGGGAATAGCCAGTGTCATGGCTCCAGCTCAGCACTTGACCTACTCTCTGAGACCAGCGTGTCTGGGTTGCTAGTTATAAATTCATGCTGCCTGACAGCAGAGACAGACTGACACTGTCAGATGCCCGAGGGGATGGAGCTCCTGTATGCTCACCCAGTGGCCTCATCTCTAAAGATAACTACTGTATCAGAAATACAGAAGCGCCTAGCTATTGCTTAGCTGACCAGGTCCTTCAAGATGACAGCTGTTCATTAAATTAAAATTATCACCTGACTTTTATGAGCAGTCTGGCCCACCCTGGTTATCTCTGACCTGGCTGGAGGTCCCTGTGGGACCTGTCCCTGTGTTGTGCCTATTCACCAACGTGCCGCTGCTGCTCACGTCTTACTTCTGTTGTAGGGTTTGGATCAGAAGGGGCAGGCCGGGTCCAGCGTTTGCTGGATGTCATCCACAGCAGGCCTAGCTCAGGGCACATGTTTGCCCGTTCAGACCCACCAGATGTCACAGCTTCTTTCTGAGAGCCCATCAAAGCCTGGTGTCCATCTCAGAGATGCTTTTCTGCCAGGCATGGGGCTGCTGGCTCTCCCTTCCCTGCTCTCCCTTTTGCCACAGGGCAGGGACCAAATCTGTTCCACCAGTGCCTGCACCGTGCGGCGTTTCAGCAAACACAATGCCACCCCCAAAGCCCGCAGAGCTGGTGAAGCCTTCAGTAGCGCCATGCAGCCGTTGTGCTTTGCCCGTAGCGCGTTATACCAGACCTTAGGCCTCTGATTCCTGGGGTATTATCCTGTACGTGTCTCTGCAGACATTCAAGAAAACAGCAGTCAGTTTAAAAGCGCCATTTAGATGCCTAGAGCAGGAAAAAGAATGTAGACTCTCCCACATCACGTCCTCGTTGCCAAGAAAATAGGAGATTTGGGTTGATGGCCACCCTCCATTGATGGTAGTTGAAATTCAGAGTCGATACTTTTAAGAAACTGCTTCAGTCACTAAACTGTTGGATTTCCTGCTTATAGTCCCTCGTGGACACAACCACTCTGGGCCTCAGGAGCCACGCAGGCTGAGCACAGGTTTGTGCACAGAGGTCACTCAGCTGAACAGAAGAGCCCACTCCCATAACTCGGGTTAAAATTACTGGGTGGCTTAAAAAAATCATCTTTATGAAATAGCTCATATGTGAGGACAAGCTGGCCTGGTGGCCCGAGTCCCTCCTTGCCAAAGGGATTCAGGCCAGTACCTCATGCTGCAAACCCAGGAGTGGGAACCCAGTGCTTTTCCAGACCCCTTCTTAGTCCCCAAGTCCCAACCCTCTTTCTTTTCCTTCCTGCAGGACGAAAGCAAGGATTTTGTGCCCAGTTCCAGAAGAAAACAGTACAGCTCTTCTGAGTACCTCTTACAGGTTGACACACCAGGGAAAAGGCCAGCCACCAAGACGGAGCCGCAGGAGCCCGAACCCAACCCTCACACACCACTGGGTCCCCAAGTAGAGGAGCAGGTACGTGAGTTCCAGGACCATCCAGAAAACAGTTACAAGGCAAGAAGCCAATATCTGAACTGACCTCCCACTAACATAACTTAGAGAAACTTGTCCAAAATTAATGTAAACATTTTAGGAGAAATCCAGTCTTAAAATTACCACTGCCCAGAGGTGGAGCGTCTACTGTATTGCCTTGGTAAATTATTCAACTCATTTTCTCTACTGGTAAAAAAGTGCTACCTTATTTCTCTGTTCTAAACTTGTTTCAGGTAGCTTTATGCCTAACAACATTCTCCAGGGAATAAGAGGCACAGCATCTACTCATCCTCTGACACAGATTAGCCAATAAGGGATGGGGAAAAAAAACATTTGGAGAGACAAAATCAGAGCCCCTGACTTACCTGCTTCAGCTGGCTGCTGTACTGCTAGGGTGCTTGTCTGCTGCTACATACCTGCTGCTCTGCATCCTAAAACATATATTTCTAGACAAGAAAGAAGAGAAAAATGGCCCACATTATAGTGATTATGACTTATTGCCTGAAATATGAAAAAAACACATGTATTTCAGTCTTTTCACAGGAGGCTCCCTTTAGAGGAGCTAGGAGAGTGGGCAGACTCTAATTCCTAGGGGCACAGCCACGCTCGTGTCTGTACAGAAGACCTTTTCCTCCTGGCATTCCCTCTTTACCTCTGCAGCTGCCCAGGGCAAAGTGCTTCTTTCCATTTACGGATCATCCACATCAGGGAATATCTTAAGACCTCAACCCTGTCACCAGCGTATCTCACGGGATGTGCACAGGAGTTGCTGAGTCTCGGTGTGAGAGCAGCAGGACTGCAGCCGAGAGCCCTACGGAGCCGTACGTCTTGGTGAAATTGCACAAAACCCAGAGCCTGGAGGGATGTGGTCCCAGCTGAGCTCTGCAGTCTGGCACTTAGAGATAGCTAACGTTTGCAGTAGGGAGCAGTCAAATGACACTGTCTTTGTTGGTGGCGGAGGAAAGGGACACCACAGCAGTGCCCTGTGTGCTCACCGAGAGGTGTTACCCACGGTGACGTTCATCTGGCCAAGATGCAGACTTCAGTACCCGAGGCTGTGCTGTGCTTCCTTTGTCTGCACAGACTGGGCCAACAGCAGATAAAAACGTGGGAGGCCAGCTCCTGTAACATACAGACAATCACTGGAATCCTCTGTCTTGCCCAGAACTCCCCCTTCTGTAACAGGAGCCGGAACACCTTGCCGGGGGAGCTGAGCTCTGCCCTCTCTGCTGTCAGGTGGCACCCAGCAGCCGTGGACGCGGGTACAGGGTACACTGCAGCGGGGGGCAGGGGCAGGTCGTTCCGCTTTGGGCTTACTCCGCTGTAAGCGCTGACAGAGCCTCCATCTCCCAAACGGATCCTGCCACTGCCCTGCCCTGCCCCCCCCATCGGGCTGGGATCCTGGTGGGCTTTGGGGTGGCTGCCTAAGGGCAATCACAATACTCGTTCCCAGAGAAGAAATGCTGCCAGAGGCAGCTGTGGGTCCTGGCCAGTCCGTGACGCTGTGGGTTTGTCTCTTACAGGGTGCCTCCCGTGCCTGCCGGACATCTCGGAGATGAGTTGCATTCCCTTCCACTCAAAGAACACGCTGCACAGCGGAGCAAGAGGCAGGATAGTACCAAGCTTACGGGCGTCACACCTGTTTGTAACCTCTCCAGAGGCTTCAGCTAGCCTGAAACCAGTTTTCTAATGCAATTTGCAAGGTACAGGAGCTTTACCAGTGAATTCTTTTTCTTCATTGCTGAAGAGGCAGCTGCAGAGACTTTGCTCAGGGGACTCCCACTTCTCATCTCTGTACCTGCAATCTTTATATTCTCCATAGGATGATAGGTCTGTGTCCACATGGAAACCTTGACTGCGTAGCCACTCTGAACAATGGTACTCCCTGGGCAAGAGAGAACTTCTTGTTAATCATTTGCATTTAGACAAGATCCCAGAAGTATCCTTGTGACTACAGTCCACCAGCCCACGACAACTGTCCCTCACGGCTCCACATGGCTTTCAGTCCTTGGGGAGAGTTTGCATTCTCCTAAGACACCACTGTTGGCTTGTGTTGTGGTCACCTACCACCTGTGTTCCCAGCACCCTCTGCCTCTAGGCAGGAGGAAACCATTCCCCATCGTTTGCTTTCTGTGGTAAGAGGGAAGGAGAGCAGAAAATATTGTTTAAAAGCGGTTTCTTCCCTGTTACTGTCAGCCTGTGCAACAATCTTTGCGTGACCTACTCATCACCAGCTGAGATCTTGCATCGAGAAGTCATCCACTGAGCCAAACCCAAGAGCAGTTCACGCAGCAGTGAAACTTCCTCCTCACTTGCACTGCGGTGCCTTTTTTTTACCTGAAGCTTTATGTCCATCATGCTCTGCAGGCAACAACTCAGCTGCTTGTTCACAGGCGTGGAGCTTTAAGGGAAAAAGAAACAAGTGCTTTTCCTTGCAGACAAGCAGAATGTCCTTGTTCCTTCCAAAACCAGGGTGGAGACAGCAGGATTGGACCCTAAGCTGAGCTCCAGTATGGCTACCTAGGCAGCCTCAGCCTGTGCCCTTCTTCAGGACCGCTCCATCTGCTGCGTCCGGGACCCAGGTATGGCCAGAGACTGCTTCGCGTAAGAGGTACGTTACCCTGTCAGTGCCCACAGGCCACCGGGTGCGGATGTCATCACTGGGGAGACACCACCCCTGAAGCTCGAAGAGGTGCTCGGCTGTTGGGGCAGCAGCTGCCCTCAGCAGGGTGCCTCTGGCTCACACACTCAGAGCTCTGCCGGTCCTTCCTTCGCATCCCACCACCCAGCTGCAGGGCTGGCCCATGGTTTTCCACAGACGCCCCTCCCTGCGGGGGGACAAGGACAATGCTGCAGAAGGGAGAAGGTCCCTTACCCGTTTTGGAGGTGCTGTGGGAACAGCAGCTCCCACGTCTGAGTTGCACCCCAAACTCATTCCCACATCCCACCCGCCACGAGCAGCTACCACAGCAGCGCGTGTGTGACTGCCCATACATGCCCATCTACGTGCCATATCTCCTCCCTGTCCCTTGGAATTATATGCCTCAATTCTGAGAGGCAAATTAATCAAAAAAACAGAGCTGGTTGGAAAATATCTATGAAAACATTTATATAAAAAGGAAAGTGTTTCAATGACGTGCATTTTTTTTTAAATAAATATTGTTTGGAGGAAGGGAAAAATTATTTTTGAAAAAAAAAAAAAAAAAGTGTTTCCTTTTGCAACTTTTAGATGTTTTCCCAAATTTATATTTTTAACCCTTCATTTTATTCTTTTATATTTTGTAACACTTACGTGTCAAGTTGCATAACAAGACAAAAAGATAATGCTTTTAAATTAGTACTAAGTGGCAGCTCTAATAATCTTAAAATTCAATTATATCAACTGCTATCTCTTTACCATTTCATGACATGGCAGTGCTAGCAGAGAATGGGACAAATATATCATCAAGTATAATGGGAAATTTTTTTAAACTCAAACCCCAAACTAAAAGTGAAAGAAACTGAAATTCTGAAGTTAAAATTCAGATTTCTGAAATGCCTTCCTCTGCCCTGTGTTTATCAGGAATTAGTGCATATTCTGCGATCTGAAACCACAGTGGATGATGATGATTATTTTTTTTAAACGAGCCTGTGAAATTGCTCCCCGCTGAGCACCCTGCTTTGCTCAGAGGTCAGCCGTATGGCAGGGTCACCAGCACCACACAAGAAAAAGACACCGCGGAGATCAATTAACGCTTGAACGGTGTCTCCGCTTCCCTCGCCGTACCACGCACGTTCCACCCTCACAAGCTGCAGCCCGACCGCAAGTGCCGCCTCTCACGGGGCTGGCACGGGGCTGCCTTGCTTGCCAGCCTCTGCCAGCTCAGGATGCTACCTGCTTTCTGCACTCTTTATTTTTATGTTAAATACTTCCCTTCAAAACTAAACGTGCTGCCTCAGGTCCTCTCTTCCATCCATTGCATCGGAGACCCTGCTGCAAAACCCGCTCGGAGCCAGCGCAGCCGCTCCGCAGCGAGCAGCCCGGATGCCTCCTGCAGCGCCTGCCTGCCTGACCCGGGAGCCTTCAGCCATCGCCCCGTTCACATTCCCCCAGTTACACTCACTGGGGAAACCCCGCTGCCGACCCCCCGCCTGGCATCGCAGCTGGGTCAGGCAGAGCAGCAGCACGTGGAGGAGCTGCCCCCCTGCCCGGGGGGTCACTGCTGCCCAGAGCGCCCAGCTTCTGCGGCCGGCTGGACCGTACGCACGCACCGAAGAGGACGAGGATCGCTTTGAGCAGCGGCTGTATGGCTTTTGTCTCAGTGGTGAGCCCCGTCCTGCTGCACATTGTCCACATCCCACAGGACCCTCGGGTGCTCACACACATCCCCCAGCCCGCATCTTCTCACGCTCTCGGCGCAGGTTCAGCTTAGCACGGTGCTTCCAAAGCTCCTTCCGAGGGAACTGGTTTCAGTCCTGGCCGCGAAAGCGCTGCGTCCCTATGACGTGACATGCTTGGTTAACACAGGCTTCCCTGTACCTCCCCACAAACTGGCTGACCCACTGGGCTTTTCAACCCCCCAGCTCACCCCAAGTAACACAATCCCACGTCTGAAGCAAGGGGATAGCCACCAGCAGCGAGAGCTCTTGGTTCTCCCCTTCTGCCAGCCAGGACCAGGCTTTTCCTTAGCTCTGGGCAACCGCAGGGCTTCACCCCGCTGCTCAGCCAGCTCGCAGCACGCGGCAGGAGCCCCAGCTACCGTCAGCGATGCAGCTCCATCCCACACTGCTCTCCTCAGGTGCTTCCCGCAGGTGACGTCTCTCCTTTCTCCAGCTGCCTCAGTCGTTTGTTCAGTATTTTACAGCACATACCGTGAGCTGTTGCTCTGGACTCAGTCTCGCTGCTTGTAAATAACGAACACAGATGTCACTCAGTAACTGTACACTGGGTTGTTTTTACCACAACCGAGATTAAATCTGAGAAAGAAAACCCTCCTTAAAATTGAAAGGGGCCTTGCCCTCTAATCACGAGTGCAATAGGAGCTGATTGTATTAAACTTATAGCAATGACTTCAGGAAACACAATGTGTTTTACTCAAATTGCACACTTTTTTTTGAACAGCTGTAAAATAGAGTATATGTGTAAATATTGCCATCACTGAAGAAGTATTTGTAATTTTAGCATATAAATGTAACAGGCTTTTCAGTGGGCTTGATGATGCCATGAAGGCTGCGCATCAAGCACTCGGGTAATTCCAAAGTTGTAAATGTATTTGCTGTACAGAGGGAGTGTGTCAGTGCTCGCTTCTCCTAAGGAAACGGAGACCCTGGGCCCTTTCGGAGAGCCAGCAGCTTGCTGCTTCACGGAGCAGCTTCCTTTGTGTCCAGAACCAGCGCTGCAGCACGCAGAGCAGCCCCTGCCCAGCTGCCGGGGTAGCACGGAGGGGTGACAGCTCCTCAGTACAACCACCAGCGCCGCGCATCGTCAAACCGCAGCCCAGTGGACACGGACGAAGGGAGCCCTGCAGTCCTCCTGCAGATGGTGCCTCCAGCACAGGAAAAGGGCAGGAAGCACAGGGCAGGGTGGTGGCACCTTGGTGCTTCGAGAGACACTTGACATGAGCAATTTCCTAGCTACAGATCGATGCAATAGTCACATTGGTGTCATTTCTGATATAGTAGACCTCATCTATGCCACCCTTGCACATCACTGGAGTGGTCGAAGCACTGCTCCAAGGCCAGCTCTGTATGTGATGAAACATGAAGCCATTGTTTGCAGATGCCTCGGATGGTCAGTAACCTACAGGACCCAAAGCATCGCCTTCCTAGGCTGCCCAGCATGCAGTGCAGGCTCCTGCCTTGGGGAAGCAGCACTCCAGGCTGCATGGAATGTATTTTTAAGAGAATAAATATTTTTTTGTATTTGCAGACATATATTTGGGCTGGGGCAGCTTAGTCAGAAGACAAATAATGCAAGAAATCTTTTCATAATCACAGACTCATCCAAGTGAAACAAATTCTCCAGGGTTATAGTATTGCCTATTTCCCTAAACCAAACTTTGTGTCCGATAGAGCGATCAGCACTGTTTCACCCTCTCAAACTCTCCCCGTCTCAGCACGCTCCGTAGAGGGAAGCCCACTCTTTCCTCCCCAGGCTGCCCATGCAGTGGATAAAGATGGTGCTCACCTCCTTCCAGTTACACAGTGCTCTTAGTCTGCATGCCAAATGTAAACACACACTTTATCTGCATGTCTCTCCTGACTCAAACACTGTCAGCTCTACAGTATATAACCAATAAAAGCTCTTCTCTTTTTACACATTTGTGTTGTGGTATTTATAGCTTCGGCTGAACCCCTGCACAGTGTCCGTTACTCAGAGGTACCGATGCCCCTTGGCGATGTGCTGAGGCAGCTCCAGCCTGCAGCACCGCGCCTCAGCGCCGGGTTTGACCACCTTGTCCCTAGTTTTTTGCCTGTACCCAGGCAGATCTCATACATCCATTCCCAGGCTGCATTTAAAGCACAGGCAGTGCGCGCACACGTGACAGATCAAGCAGAACACAGCCACTTTCCACTTAAGAGTGGGTGACACACGGACTTGGCACTGCTGAGAGCAGGCTGGGGGGGGAGGGGGGGCGTTCTTACAGAGGGAAACGAGCCGCTGCTTTGTTAGATTTCCTTTACTCAGCCAATATAGACTAATGGAAACCAAGACCCACTGGCCATCTCCTGGAAGAAGATGGAGGATACAGAGGTCAGTACAAGTGGCAAAGTCACCTTCACAGTTCCTAACCTTTTGCAATACACAGGTAGAATTAGCATCTATCACATGCAGGACGACCCCTGTGACTATAACCACGTCATTTGAAGAGGTGTACGTGGTCCCAGGCACCACACTTTAATATATTAGACAAAGCTCTTTTCCTTATATCTGCTTTATTCTATTTGGCTGTAAAACTGGATGCATTTCCAGAAACTCCGCTACATGGGTTATTAGTATTGACTGACGTTTGGCTGTGTCAATTTGAAGACTAACTTTATTTTCCAGTGGGCCAGGACTGTTTTTCTGAGTTTCTGACACCTTCCTAAAGCAAGTGGGATGACAAGTCCTCATGGTGAAACAGCACATCACTAATACCAACAGCAAAGCACCCCACAGACACGGAGCACCCACAGATGCTAGAAGCCTGGTCACAGAACAGAGCATCCCAATTCTCCGATCATTTTCCCACTCTCAGTCAGACTAGCCAAGAGACTAGATCAGCTGTTGGTGGTTTTTTTAAAGGCCTGTCACACCTCTCATCCTGGAGCAGAACTTCTCTGGGTAGTAGTGCTGATAGGCTTTTACCTGAACATAAGGCAGGGAGTCTCGAGTCCCAAATTACTCTCTGTTTACTCAGTCACCTCCTAAACACCCCTCCTCCATGCCCTGCTGGACTTGCAATTCCTGCACCATTTCAGTGGCAGTTCTCTGACCAACCATCAGTGAGTCTGTCTTATCCCCTGGAAAGGAAAGTGAGGATGAGTGGTGTTGCTGAGAATATCCCTTTCAATAAAGGGCTCAAGTAGCAACAACACTGGTGAACTTAGATATACGGGGAAGGCAGCACTAAATTAGAGAGTGTTTGGGATAAAGGGTCCCCCCCCATGGCCCCAAAACCACTTCAAATGGGCTTAGACCTTGACACCTCAAGTCTGTGCCCCCTCACAGACTCTCACCGCTGCCACATCAAAGTCCTCCCCTTTCTCACAGCTTGTCAGAAGGACCACCTACGGAGACACCCCCCCACAGACTTCACCACCTAATGAGAAAGCAACCAGGAGATAACAGACATAGTCAAGAGGAAGAATGATCTCCAGCTACTGAGGAGACACAAGGAAACAGCAAAAGCTACCACGCTAGAAGGTGAAGAGTCTGTGGCCAAAGACAATACAGCTACAGACAAGTAGGGGCTGCAGTCACGTTTGTGTGTGTACCTTCTTCAGGAAGAAGTGTGGGCAACGTAACTGTAGAGGGATGAGCATGGAACAAGAGGAGGTGCCGGTCCTCTAGCAGAACAGAAGGTGCAAGGACAGAAGGAAGCTGGGACAGACTGCACGTGCACAGACATGGGGTCAGAGAGAATGAGAACAGAAAAACTGGAAAGTAGACAAAACTGTGAGCAGAGACCATGGCTAGATAAAATAGAAATAAACTGCAGAAAGAAGAAGATAAGAAAAGTTGGAAGAAGTAAGAGAAGTCTAATGCCAAACGGGGGAAGGAAGAGAGGGAAAAAGGACCTAAATGTTTAAATAAGACTGCTCTATGCAATGAAAGGAAGGCTCCGTGTGCTGAATTAATAAAAAGGAAAATATTTGGAAAAGCAGCCAAACCAAAGTTTTCTTCAGAACTGTTAACAATGTCTGCTGCAACATCACCTCGTCAACCCAGCAGAAATGAAACCAACGGGTACACAAGAGTGGTGCCTACACGCGGTGTGCAGAAGTCAAGAGATTGGGTCCTTCAGCTAACTTACTGCCTAGGCCACTTTGTTTCTATATAAACATATACAAATAATTTTTCTAATTTTTAACTTAGAAATATCTAATTCTGATGGGGTTTTTGTTGAAAGTATTTAATCAAATGGTATGCTTAGCACACCTGCAGTGAGATCAGCTTGCTTTCTAAAACAGGATGCGTATGGCGTAGCAGCCAACTGACCGTTATGGAGGGGGGTGATTTGCTGTTACTGGTAGGACAACAGTTGCAGCAAATTCCAGAATGCCAAATAAGAACAGGATTGGTCAAAAAATATTATTCTTCAAAACAAAACAATAAAAAAGCCAGCAACAAAGAAATTTACATAAATTCTACACTAAGCTACTACTCCTAGTAACCAGCTTCTAGAGGGTGTTGTGCAATTACCAAATTGTAAATACATGTATAGGTAGAAAAAAACCAACTAAAAAACCTCTAGCTATAAGCTTGATTTTCAAAAACTATTTGCAGAGTCAAAAAAATCCCTGACCAGCTTGGTAGTAAAGGTTTGTGTACACTGACACTTCAGATAGCCGTAACAGATTTTGTAAAAGGATGCCAAGGCAAAGGTTAGCTCAGTTTTTGTAAGGCCGTCCTAACAGAAGTATTATACAGCAACTCATGGCTGAGTCCTTCCAGCAGATACTGTTACAGACTAGGTGAGTATCTTCATCCCAGAATCCACAACAGCAGCACCACGGTCTTGTCACTCCTCTTCTGGTCCCTTCTACTTTTCTTACATGCTGGTGGCTTGCTGTGGGGGGACCCCAGGTGTCGGCTGGCGAGGCAAAGTGTACATGGCCCCGAGAAACTGGTCTGCGATGCGACCGGCTTCTCTCAGTCCGCTCAGTAAAGCACCATGAACGGTTGCAGGGTAGTTGCGAATTGTGTGTTCTCCTGCGAAAAACAGGCGAGGAATAGGCTGGGGGGAACAGAGAACACTGTTAAGGTTTGTTCACGTTCTTTCAGATTCTGCAGCAAGCCGATAATTTAAGAACGTTGGAAGTCCTCTAATCACACCACAGTCTCCATTAATGTGGAGGTGGTGCACATAAAATAGTCTATACTAAAAATATTGTAACCTGTCCCCAAAATTACCAAGAAAATCTTTATATACACCTTTAACGTCACAGAAGAGTTTCATGTTCGTAAGAACTGTAATATGAGGAAATTATTTTCCAGTTATTTGCCAATATCTTTGGGTTGATACAAAGATAATAAAGCTCTGCTTGAAAAACAGTGCTTTCAGAACCAGATAAACGGGAGATAACGTGCCCAGCTGTACACTGAAAGACATTTGAATGTCACAGCTACAACTCTACAGCCACACTGGTAATTGTGTTTAAGAATGGTAGTTTCTGATCTTGGGACATGAACTCTAGCACAGTAAGCAAACAAAACCTTCAGCAATTCACTTAAATTAGCAGTTTCTCTTTAAACTGTGACCTAAAACAACTATTGACAGTGTCATAACAAGTAGGAGAAAAACAGACTTTCATATGTTATATTCTGCAGAGAATTATTTTATCCATAGCTATGTTTATTAATTACTTGCATCACTAGAAAAAGAACCTAAATAAAGCCAAAGTCATATGTCCTTCTCTGTGAGTACTTTCAGAACAGTTACTGCTTTCAAAACTTCATCCTCTCAAAGTGAACTGGAGATGACTTACACCTTCACTGTGTTTGCTCCCAGTTTGGGAGAGACCTTTTCATTACCATTCCTCTCACTCTGGCCTTCACCCTCTTGCAAATTACTGCAACTCACTTAAAAATGGCAATGGACAGCATAAATATGGAGTATGAAATATAATAAATCTATAATATTATAATACTCTGTTCAGACATTACCGAATTGACTTTATGAATAAACCCGCTCTTTTTCTAGTACACAAATGACACCAAACCAAACCTGGGAAGGAGAACTCACGGATGGAAAACTGAATAATTTTACAGGTTCTAATTATTCATCAAAAGATACATGTTATCTACACTTGTGTTTAGACAGGTGTGCAAATTACTTAGAGAAGCCACCCCGTTCTGAAGCTTTTCTAAAAAGAACTGAGACATCTCTCACCTGAGGAGCACCCGGAATGGCTGGCCCTGGAGTAATCGGCTGAGCCATCAAGTCATAGTCATTTCCAGAAGATCCAGCTGCTACATAGGAGTACGATCCTCGGGCCCATGGGTCAGCACGCCAGCGGGACACCACGGTCTCTTTAGGCTGAGACAAGACAGAAACTTCAGTTGGTGACACAGTGCAAGTTCTACAGTTAGTACAAAATACAAAAGATGCAAACTGCAAGAATAAAAGACACAAAGTGTCTTAGGCTAATGTTAATGGTGGAACTCCAAGTTTACATTCCATGACAACACATACTAAGGTAAATAACTTGTCTTTGGTGGCAATACCTTAGTTCTTTCCGCTCTATACAGAGAACCTACTGCACACAGTTTACGCATTGGGACTCAGAATTTGTAGTCAGCTGTACATGCACACTGCGTACTGCTTGCTCTGTTTCTTCTCCTACTATCAACATAATGACAGTGCACACTTCCTACTGCTTTACTTTCAGCCACAGCTCATCTGACCCTCTCTTCTGATTTTACTATGATATAGGCCTATATAAGGTCTGTAACTCATCTGGGAAAAAGACTGCACAAAGGGCGCTTGTACAAACACCTGCATTTCTCCAAGCCATCTGGTTTGCCAAGGTAATGATCACGATGAAAGATACTCCACGGAAGGACACAACAGCGAGAGCATCACTAGGATTCAAACCAGTATCACTCCAAGGCGCAACAGCATTCAGGAAAAAACGGGACACCTTCATATCCTTGCATACCTCCGTGCCTCCAAACCCACAAACAACCCTTCCTTCCAAAAGACCCTGAACAAACAAAAGGTGGTACCATGTACCAAACAGCTCCACACTGCAGTCAGGTTATTGAGGATTGTACTATGTCCTGAAATCCAGAGAAGTTACCCAAATGCACTGTCTGTACTGACCTGTGGCACAGCGCTGCTACCAAATATGCCTTTGAGGATGGCGAGGCACCGTCCCACAATGACATCATCACTGATATTTTCCATGATCCCTGCTGCCTCTCCTGCTACCAAGGCCAACAAAATCGGTGCTGGGGATAGTGGTGAAGGGGAGAGAAGAAACAACTGAATTTTTGAAACTGAACATTTTAATCGGCCAAGTTGGACTCAAATAGGCATGGATCTTCAGCTAGGTCATGAGGTTAAAAAACTAAACAAACCCAACAAAAAGTAGTCCTAGACCTTCCACCATCATGTTGAATTACCAAAAGTAAAATGGATTAACATATGCTATGGTACTACTTAGAATTATCAAGGGAACTGATACATTAAAAAGTAAATACACACATTGGGAAGTACAGCATGCAGAAGAGAGAAAAGGTTTTCTTTAGTGGAGGCATCACTTGCTTCACATAGGAGTTTCCACTGGGAATACCTTCCAAACAATCTAATTTAGTACAATTAACATCAGCATGGCAGTTAAATAAATAAAGTGCTCTTTTCTAGGATCTGAAACTACACAAACAAGACACTGGTGAAAGTAGACATGCACGACTGCTACCTTTATACAGGTTCCAAAACAGGAAAAGTTCTCCTCTGCTTGCAGTAGTGCTACCAACATGACCAAACAGATTCACACTTGGATCCCAGAAGACACGATCAAAACACAACACAACCTAGAAACAAAAAACAAAAAGCATCAAGATTCAGGAAGAGCACACAGAAAAAATAAAACCCAAGACAATCATGCTCATTGCTTAGCACTGGAAAGGTAAAGAAAGGAAAAGGTGAAAGATGGTGGAAAGGAAAAAGAAAGGAAAGATGGTGACTATACACTCCATACACCCAATACATAAAGGTGCATAGCTATACTGCCTTCCATAGGTTAGTATCCTCTCCTATTCACAAATGTGCTGGTTAACAAGCTACAGCAGACATACCGAGTCAACCTACTTCTGAAATTTAACTACTGAAGAACTGCGTGGGAAATGGAGGTCCTTACAGTTCTTCAGATGATTTTCAGCATCAAAATCCAGCAAAACAGCAGTGGAAAAAAAAAACCCCACCCATTCTTCCCCTCATCCACCACACATTCCATACGCGTTTCAGATTCTACCTATGGCAACCCCTGGTCCGCTGCCGCTCCCGCAACGACCAAGTCACCTTGTTAAGGTTGCCAAATCCCATACGCTGCACTGCAGAAGTTTTCCACTCGGGAAGAGGTGGCACAAACTGTACTGCTGGAGGCTGCTGTTTCAGTACTCCCAAGGGAAGAGTACACAGCACAGCGTCACATTTGTAAATGAAAGTCTGGCTAGTGGATCGGGTATTTACAGCTATGACTTCACAGCCTGGAAAGGGGAGAGAAAAACAATCCTTTAATAGGCCAGCAGGCAAAAGTATCCTACACAATTAATCAGAACAAGATACGCGTCTGTTTATCTTAACCCAAAATGCATAACGGGAGGGGTTTTATGGGATCAATATTCACATCTGCTTCCAGAAGCACTGAAATCTAATTTCTGTGATCATACTCCCTCAGAGCAGTTTTCCAGAGGAGGTGATTTCATTTACCTGATGCTGTGTAGCGAACCTGTCGAACTGCTGTGTTTAATTTAATATCCAACCCTTCTGCCAAGGCTACAGGCACACAGGAATACCCATTCCTCACCGTCAAGTGACTGCCTGTGAATTCAAAGTCATCATCCTAAAATGAAGATGCACAAAAACATGTATTTATCATAAAATCACATGATTCAACGGAAAATAACCAGCAACTCTACACAGTGGCGAATTTTTTTTTAATTTTTTTTTTTTCAAAGAGTGAGTTGAATAAATTTGAAACCCTTTCTGTTTATTAGTCAAGCAGTAAGTATAGGAACTTTCAGCAGACAGTATTAATAGAGATCATTTTGGCACTAACAAAAAGCTGTCTGGAATTTCATCAGCAAATAACAATCATGTAAGAGCTCAGCATCTGCATAAAAACAGACAGCACTTGTGTTTAGAAACTGTTAACGCAGAGAAGCTTCCATGGGGATGAAATAAACACAGCTTAAGCTTTTAGCGTGTTGCTGAATGAACACAGTACTTAGTTACCTGGTCCCAGTGCTTCAGTGACAGCGTAGACAGGGGTGTAGCATTAGCAAATTCTAGGTTTGCAAAATGCCAGTCGAGTATTTGCCTGTCTCTTGATGACAGATAAACATCACTAGAAAAAAAAACCAAAAAACATAGTAAGGCGACATTCAGCTTGCTAGAGCAGGATGTAGCACATGCATTGCTTTTGAAAATTTGTTCACAACCTTTTTTGTTTTGAGTCCCTCCCTCCTTAGTGGAGAATCAAAAAAAGTTAAAAAAGAACACAGATTCTGTTTCAAACATTCAGACCTCCTTCATGAAAGCTAAATATCAAAACCCAACAAATTCACATTTTAAAAGCAGAGTTCATGTAAAATATTCTAAGTGAAGCTAGAAATTTAACTTTAGAAATAAGTTACATAAATAATGGCTTAAATGGCATGTATAATGAAGATAACAAAAAAACTAGTATAATCACACAGAGCACAAAATAATAATACTCTGCCAAAATAAGCAGGATTAGTATGCTATTACTGACTGGGATTTCAAATCTCAAAGCCTTCCTAAGATCAGGCACTGGTTGCAGTACAGATTTCTACTGAAATGCATCCCAGCTAAGAACCACCTTTTTTGTCCAAGTCACCTCTAAAAATGACAATGATTTCTAAATTTCAGGGAGCTCAAATTTCATGTTTGTACCTTTCTAACCCCTTGAGCTACCATAATTAAGAGAAAGCATATCACAGCATTTTTGAAACTCAATGAAAAATAGCGAAACTGTTTTCCTGAGTATTTATTTTTATAGTTTGTATCTTTACCTTGGTGGATTGGCTTCAAGTTCTTGTAACTTCTCTTCCAGCTTTCCTTGTGTTTCAGCCAATTCATCATACTCCTTGTAAGATTAAAAACTAAGATTAAAATCAGTTTAAAGTTAAAAAAGGACTTAAAAGACTTCATGCAGCAGCAGACTAGACTGCATCTCAAGAGAAATCAGTGGAAGATTAATAGTTTTAGTGGAATTTAAATCAAGTTCTTTATTTTTTCAGCAGTTGATCCAGCACGTTTTGCCCTTCTGCTGTTCAAATATACAGACATCTGTGCCACACTGCAGAAAAGATTAGTATGCTAATATTTCAGGAATTTAAACACTCAGATCTGAAGAACATGAAGGTCCGTTATAGTCCTGGTATTTTAAGCATTCCTATGGTACTGAGAGATTTTTCATAATCTACAAAACGTTATTTCTATACTTCTTTCCTAAAAGACTACAGCTAGTGTTGAACATAAGAGACATCCAAAGCAGCAGCAGTCACGCAAAAGGCAAAGACATAATCCAATTCAAGCTTCCTTCAGAGGTGGCTTTTTTTTACTTATTTTAAAAAGCATTAAAAGCTTACTTTAACAATGAAGGCAACAGACATTTGCTTTCCAGGCAGAATAATTTGGAGTGTCCAAAAATAGTGACAAGAGCACAAAGCTGTTCATTGTTGACAAAAGAGAAGAGCTACTACTTAAGTATACACAAACACACTGAGCTTCCAAATAGAGGTACCTATCTTCCGTTGACGTAGCAGCTGAAAAACAATCCTTGGTTCTATCTTGGGTTAGCAAGGTGTCTTTCATTATCATAGACAGCACAGTTTTTAAAGGTTTCATTTGTAAGGCCTATATCTACATCTAGGTACACACAGAGGTGGGGACTAACTCTGCCTGTCAAAATAGAGCTCTGTAAATAATAATCTTTGGATAGAAAGAAGTCTTTTATTCAGGAAACCACCTTTCATACCTTAGAGAAAGAGCATCTCTCTTCAAGTGTAATTTCATTTCCCGACTATTGTGAGACCCAGCAGTACTGAAGACCGACTCTGACCTAAATTTAGCCTTCAAAACACTAAATGCTGTCTGACACGAGCCAGCACAGACTGTTACCTAAAATTAAGCCTTCAGCACATTAATACTCTCCATCATGAGCCATCAAGGATGGGTACCTAAAGGTACTTAATGCAGCCCTGTTAACAGCATTAAACCCAGAGTTCCCATCAATAACACTCTCTTGAGAGTGTAGGATTGGACAGAGAGATGAAGAAACATTTACACTGGCTAATTTTATCTGGCTGCTGAAGTCCCCAGAAACCACTGACTTAATTAAGTGCTATATGTATGTCCTTTACCTTGCAAAGTGCAGTCAGATCTCTGTGTTTGCTTTTCACAAGGAACTCTGCTGTAATATCCCGAGGTGGCTTCACTTCTGATGCTTCCTTATATTGTTGATGAAGTTCTTTAATCTTCTCTTTTAAATTCACCATCTTTTTCAGGTGCAGTAGGAAAAGGGAGCAAGAAAAGAAAAAAAAAAGAAGTATGAGGGAAAGCAGATTTTGTGCAAGTTACTATGTTTAAGAATTAAATCTGGAAAGAGGTGTCAAGGACAAGATGGGCTTCTTCAAGTACGTAAGCAGCAGAAGGATGAAACGATGGAAATTGTGGGCCCACTGCTGAGTTGGGTGCCCTGGTGAAGGATACAGAGAAGGCAGAGTTACTGAATGCCTCCTTTGCTTCCGTCTTTACTGCCAAGGCTAGCCCTCAGGAATCCCAGACCCTAGAGGCAGGAGAGGAAATCTGGAGAAAGGAAGACTTTCTCTTGGTCGAGGAGGATGCGGTTACAAATCACTTAAGCAAACCTGACACCCACAAATCCATGGGCCCTGATGTGATGCACCCCCCAGTGCTGAGGAAGCTGGCAGATGTTATTGCTAAGCCACTCTCCATCTTTGAAAGGTCATGGAGGAGAGATGCTTGAGGACTGAAGGAAAGCCAGTGTCACTCCAGTCTTCAAAAATGGCAAGGAGGAAGACCCAGGAAACTACAGGCAGGTCAGCCTCAGCTCCATCCCTGAAAGGTGAAGGGACAGCTCATCCTGGAGGTCATCTCTAAGCATGTGGAGGAGAAGCAGCTTATCAGGAGTAGGCAACATGGATTCACCAGGGTAAATCGTGCCTGACCAAGCTAATAGCCTTTGACGATGGAATGATTGCCTGGCTAGATGAGGGGAGAGTGGTGGACGTTGTCTACCTTGACCTCAGCAGGGTTTTTGATGCTGTCTTCCCTAACATCCTCATACATACACTCAGGAAGCGTGGGTTAGGGGAGCAGACCGAGGTGGACTGAGGACTGCCTGAATGGCAGAGCTCAGAGGGTTGTGACCAAGGCCACAGAGCCTGGCTGGAAGCCTGGAGCTCGCGGTGTTCCCCAGGAGTCGGTGCTGGGTCCAGTCCTGTTCAACTCACTCCTCGGTGCCCTGGATGAGGGGACAGAGGTGCCCTCAGCAAGTTTGCTGATGATGCAAACTGGGAGGAGCGGCTGGTACACCTGAAGGCTGCGAGACCTGGGCAGAGGTTAGAAGAGCTGAGCAGAGAGGACCTAGTGAGGTTCAACAGAGGCACATGTAGGGTCCTGCACCTGGGGAAGGACGGCACCAGCACGGGCTGGGCTGACCTGCTGGGGGGCAGCTCTGTGGGGAAGGGCCTGGGAGTTCTGGTGGGCAGCAAGTTGCCCACGGGCCAGCAGTGTGCCCTGGTGGCCAAGACAGCCAACGGTATCC
Organism: Microhierax caerulescens; assembly: GCA_035590215.1. NCBI lineage: Eukaryota > Metazoa > Chordata > Aves > Falconiformes > Falconidae > Microhierax > Microhierax caerulescens. The sequence goes on along the minus strand of JAVJGJ010000037.1, from coordinate 118,011,570 downwards.
GGGGGGCATGAGGAGGAACATGGCCAGCAGGCCCAGGGAGGGGATCCTCCCCCTCTACTCTGCCCTGGTGAGGCTGCATCTGCAGTGCTGTGTCCGGCACTGGGCTCCCCAGTTCAAGAGAGACACGGAGCTACTGGGGAGAGCCCAGCAGAGGGCTACAAAGATGATTAGGGGATGGGAGCATCTCCCTCATGAGGAAATGCTGAGAGAGCTGGGCCTGTTTAGCCTGGAGAAGACTGACAGAGGACTTTATAAATGCATACTAATGTCTTAAGGGCGAGTGTTGAGTGGACGGGGCCAGGCTCTTTTCTGTAGTGTCCAGTCACAAGGCAAGTAGCAACAGGCACAGATGGAAACACAAGAAGTTCCATCTGAATATGAGGAAAAACATCTTGAGGGTGACGGAGTGCTGGAACAGGCTGCTCAGAGAGGTTGTGGAGATACTAAAAAATTGCCTGGACGCAACTATGCAGCCTGCTCTAGCAGGGTGTTGGGCTAGATAATCTCCAGAGGTCCCTTCCAACCCTGATCAGTCTGTGATTCTGTGTAGAATGAGCATTCCTCTCAAGCTATGCCATTATACCAAAAAGATTTCCTGGTTTTGGTAGGTGTTACTTATATGCAAGAAACCACAATAAATGCCACCAACCCCAGAACAACACGGCTTAAACTCAACATCACTGATTTCTTATAAAATACACTACAAATAATTTAGGACATTGGAGTCGTCCTCAGACTTTTTTGGTCTGAGAAACTTCCATGGAGAACATGTCATCTACCACAACGAAAAACACTGTAAGTAGGACTAAAATACTGTTTCCACACAACAAATTAGATTTGTGGTAAAGAAAGTAACCATTTTAAAATAACCCCCCAAAAGCCTCAGTCATTATGAATGTGTCTAAAGGAAGCTATGACACAACACTTCTTATCATGTCTGTCCTCCCCCTTTTCCTGTATTTGTGTCACAGTCTTCTGCTGAGCCAGGTATGTCCTCCTCCTCAAAAACAGAGACTCCTCTGCCATTAACAGTGGTTCTAGGCGGGTCTTAAATGAACAGATATGTTTAAGAACAGCATCAATGGCAGCTTTCTGATATTTTTCCGTGGAAGTTTTTGTATTTTTTGCCCTTCTGAGGAACACAATGCTATCCTCTTGTTCTAAATGTCATCACCTGACCTTGTTAAGAAGATCTTTCAATTCCTCCTGTGTTTTCACAATTTTTTTCCAGTGTTCAATCTGCTCATCCTTCACATGCTTCTCCTGCAACCTAGAAAAGGTGAGAAGTGAGAGTCAGTTCAGCATAAAATCCTCACATTATTGAAAAAACTCATTATCACAATCTAATTAGTGTAATGCAATATAAGCAAGTCATGGGATATTTTAGTAAATACTTGTACGGCAACTGGAAAATTAATACAAGTTTCTGTAAATGAGGCATACTTGACTAGCTAAAACATGAGTCTGAAGTTACCTACTGTTATTAAAAGGTATGTTACTTGAAAGCTAATGGCATTTGTAATATAAGTGGGCTGTATGCACACCAATTCATACTAAGTCAATTATCCACTATCAGTTACCGTAGTAGTGACTTTCAGGAAGCTTTCAGGAAAAGATGTTTGCTCTTTTAACCATCTTCGGCATATTTTGCTTCAAAAAACAAGAAACTTACACAAACAACTCAGCAGAGACCAAACAGCTGTGTTAAGTGGCTAATGCTCACCCTAGGAGCATCACAATTGTTCCAGTTATCTTTCGGAAAATCCTCCACAAAATTGGAAAGTCTATCATGAAGAGTAAAGTCACTTACTGTATGACAACCTCCAGAGCCTGACCTAGGGAGACAGGCTTATTATTGAGAACGTTAAAATCCAGCTGATGACTGAGATAGGATGTGGCTTCCAGCAGACGGTTAAATTCTTGCTCCACCATTTCATCTTTCTCTTTTGGAACCTAGGAGTCACAAGAACAAACTTTCAGTTTTTGTATGGTAACAAATACACCTGAGATTAAAAGGTTGATGAAAACAGTACCAGACTTACAGCTTGTCCATTTGCTTCGTAGAGTGGGCATTTTTGTTTGATCTTAGCCAATTCCATATTCACTTGTTTGCTGACCACAGCCATAGGATTTCCTCCTAGAAAATATTTTGTATAGTTAACAAAGAACTTCTGCGAAGTTTGTCTGCATTTAAATAAAAATTCCACAGCAAAAGCTATTTCAGAGACTAAACACACCAACTCCAGTGAATGCATTCCACTAAAGCAGTATAATACTGCCAAAGGTCTACTCTTCACAGCCTTCCTTGCAACAAGGTCATGAGGGAAAAAAAAACCCACCACACCTGCCCACCAACACTTAAAGGACAGTATGTAAAAAGGGCTGATTGCAAAAGCAGAGTCCTAAGGTGGCAGCAAGCTTAGTATGATTGAGAGTTTATATCTATAAACACAGCTTCAAAACATTTGCAAGCAGAGTGTTTAAAAAGCCAAGGAAAGCTCCCAGAGCTGCACAGTAACTTCAGGAAAGTGTGGTGACATGGAACCTGAAGAATTCAGTCCCTAAAAACTTAGCGGAACTCCAGCAAGTGATACTAGTGAATACAACCTATGAAGATGAACCAAGTACACCAACTGTACCTGGAAGACATGTAACTAAACAGATTAGAAAACAATCTAGGAGATTCCATGTAGAAACATGAGAAAGGCAGAAAGCATCAACTTTAAGCAACCAGAACCACTACACATCAAAGCCTCTCTGTAAGTACAGCAGAAGGAAGGAAAAGAATGGACACAAATGGGCATAGACTAGAGCGAACATGGGCTTACTCCACAAAATTAACTTTGGGAAAAGTTTTTCAGATCTAGATTCCCCATGTTCTTGATTCTGCAATTGAATCAAACCCAGACTCTTAGTTCAAAACAGCACAAGCAAAGAAGAACGGATCTACAACAGTCTGATGGCATGACAGACACCTGTGTGACTTCAGTGACCAACGAGAGCTCAGGCACCAACAAAAATCCCAGCTTTTAGTGTGGGCTGCCATCTGTTCAGAAGATTCAGCCAAAGAGGCTGAACTAGAACGTGTATTTTTTAACAGTTAAAAATATGCAATTATTTTGGTCATGAAAGGAAATAGCATCAGGTTTCAGATTTGTAACATTTGTCCCACAATTTTCTTCCCCGTTTCTTTTTATTTGGAAATACTCACCAAGTCCAGTTACCACCATTGCTCCTAGATCAGCCACATAGTTCCCTTTGCGAAAGGTAGCAACTCTTCCTCCTACTCGGTCCTTTTAAAAGCACAATATATTAAACCTCCATTAACATTCAGCAATATATCTCACTTAAGAACCTCAGCAAAGCAACACCTGATCTCAATTAATTTGCTTAAGTTAGGAAATAAAATGTTTAAGCTGCATTTTCTAAAAAATAAAAGAAAAAAGATGCCTAACCTAATTTGGACACATTTAACGATATCTACAGTAGGATATACTACAATTCTAAAACAAATCCTTCATTGTCCCTGGATAGATTGTTACATACTAAATCCCTTCCTCTCACTTCCTACCGCAAAATCCAATAGATACATAGGAAATGACTCAGCCGTCCTTGAGAAAACTAAATTTTAGGATTAGAAAACCCATCAACCCATTATTCATATCCATTCTCCACAGAAAAGACAGTTATCAATCAAGAAAATAACTACAAATCAACTGCCCAATTTAGAAGCAGGAAAAAAAGTTTCTGATTCTTGACCCACACTACTGACTTAAGGATAACATTCATTTTCCTACCACTTCAAATGTAACGAGGAAAAGAAAAGCCACCTTTCCCTATTCTCAGTCTAGCTAGCAGGATATTGGAGATGAATATCAATTACAATTGGGCAAAGATCCCAAACAGCTACCAATCCATATAAAAATGTAAAGTTTTATTTTTAGTAATTAAATCAGCAATTCAGAAGACTGTAAACTAACAGTCTAAAGGTTACAGAAAATTAGTGGATGCAAAGAAACTATCACCTGAATCACTGAAATCATAATGCAAGAAAACACCAGACAGCCTGAAAAAATAAAAATAAAAAAAATACAGACTATCAAGAACAGATGCAGCAGCCTAGAGAAAAATGACTGAACAATTAAGTCTGCTGCACTCTCCTTTGCTCTAGTTGTATGGAACTGTGGACCACAGAGACAGCAGCTCTTGCTCCCCAGCAACAACAGCCTTAGGTCTCAAAATTAAGAGCCTGAAACGTTTCTCTAATAAAAAACTTAAGAAGATTATTTTAATCTGTGCTAGAAAAGCGTCAGAAGTAAATATACAAAACAAACTGAAGTCAGGAAATAAAGCATAAGATAAATTCCAATTTAACTGGCCAATGGATTTATTTATTTTAAATGTGCATCACATATAAAATAAATACGTAAATACATATATGGTATTTATATTGAATAATATGTAAATAAAATAAATGTAAAAAACATTATTCCAAATGTATAACAAAATACATATTTAATGTATTTTAAATACGTATTTATTTAAAATGTGTATTTAAAATGTGAGAAAATGAGCTATTCTCAATTGATTATTGATTAGATTATATGAAAAAAACCCTTTGACTTTAAAAAGAAGGAGATTCCACTTACGGATGAATATAAAACACTATTACTGGAATCAGCTAGTTCACGCACCACAAAATAAAGCTCCGTATAACTTTAAAGCCTCTGCGAAGCACGCAGTAATAGACAAAGAAGGCATTAATGTAGACTGAAAAGATGCAAGAAAAATATCCTGCCTGATGTTGTACAGCAATTGCAAACGATTCTATTTAATGGGCAAGTTCTTGACACACAGACTTCCATTCTGCTTTCCAGTGAAAAACCAGCTCCAATTAACAAAAGGAAGAAGATTACAGCCTGTTACCGGTGCAAGCGTATGACACCAGCACCTGACTTTACCTGTCCACCCCTGAGAAAGCACTGGTGAACACTGAGTAAGAACAGGTACACTTGTGTCCTAGTGAGACAGGTTTTGTACTCAGCAATACATCCCAGCTGGCTGTAACTACACACAAGCTTACCCATCCTGGGCGTGCTGCTGGGATACCCAGCCCCATGCTAGTACTGAATGTGGTTACTGGAGAAGTTTCCATGTAGAAGTAAAAGCACAGAAACCCATACCCTGGCTTCCAGAACTGTGACATCCATTCCAAAACTCTGCAACTGGCGAGCTGCTGCCAAACCAGAGACTCCAGAACCGATAATGATCACCTTTCCAGTCTTCTTGGCTAAAGAAAGGGAAAAATAAGCTACAGGCTCCATCTATGCATTAGTGCATTGCAACCAGTCATGTAAAAGTTGCATTTAAGAGATACCAAGAACAAAAACCAGCTTTCTTATCAGTTCTGACAGAAAAAACTCTTTTAACAAAACAAAGAGCCACCAAAATAAACCTGGAGTAATTATGTGCATAATATGGCAACAGTAAAACACTTCATAACTTCTCTCAGTGAGACAGGTACAAGAACAATACAACAGCAACGCATCTGTGACAAGGAAGAAAACAGGAAGAAAAATACTTCTGAAGGACAACTGTTTGAAGAAACTGATTCTTATTACTGTGGGACAAAGTATCATAGTTTTATTTCTTTCTGTCCCAGAAGATTAAAACCTAGAAAGGACAGACAAGTTCAGCACTTGTAAAATTCAAGCATCATATAAGCATATAACAGATGTGGTATGGTATTCTTTTTGTCTTTTGTTATTCAAATGAGGAAGAAAGACAACTTATTAAACAGTGACAGCCAGCCACCAAATTATTTATAGAAGATTTGCAAACATTTTCGCTCTCAAAGTGATTTACTTAACACAAGGCTTCTCCATGCCAAAATAAAAACAATGAACATCTATAGCCAGATGGCTTTCCAGCCCTTTCCCCCTGCCCCTCAGCATGGCAATCCTAAAAAAAGCACTCAACATTTTGTCCTAAGAAATCACAGAACAATAAAACAAAACTCCAATTAGAAACAATTAAGTTTCTTACTTGGAAGGGGCTTCACTCTTTTGTAGATACCAAAATTGATTAGACCATGCCGCTCCAGATAGCTGTGTACTCTGTGAACAAGCACCGTATCACCTAAAAAATTATAATGTTTCAAAGTTATTCTGTACGTTCAGCAGCATGTAAGTACTGAAAAGATATTCACAAGCATACAGAACACACCAGCAACGTTTTTATAAACACAATAATTAACTATTCTGCAATACTTGACAGTGTATCTGCATTCATTTCAGCATTATATTCTTCTTTAATGACTTCCTCTTTATGGCTTTCCTCCATCCTTTTCTACTTTATTGGGATCTTTTTTGAGGAGGGTGGCATGGCCTACTTTGCATGCAGTATCTCCTTGCTCTTTTGCTGCCTTCTCTCAACACGGCCAGCGTGTTCAAGCCGCCTGTAACTTTTTAATGCCTCCCAGAAACCTTATGATCAAGAAAATCTCACAGTTGCAAACCACCATGAAGTTAGAGCGAACCTTAAAAGCTGCATGAGAATTCACTCACAGGGAAGTACTGTAACAACCCATTTTTTAACAGCTTTTTTGAATTCTGCTAAGGGATATGTTTCTTTACCAGACGAATGAACCCTAACAAATCTGAAACATAAACGTACTGCAATACCTATTCTGTATATGAATGCTCACAGAACGCCACTAATAAAAGGACGCATCTGAAGCCCTCTCTGGATTCTGAGCAGCTTTTCCCCAACTAAGACTGAAAAACAATTGCAATGATACATACAGTATATGGGTTTGGCAGTAAAAGACTTGACTTACTATTATAAGGTGCTTCTAATTGTTGGATAGTTGCCTCAAATGTCAACTGAATCTTTGGGTTATCCAACCAGAGCTGCAGCTGTATTTAAACAAAACAGTAAGACACATTATATTAAGCAATATAATTTCAGCGATGTTTTCCATGTGTGTTTTGTTACCAAATACATTTAAGGAGATGAAATCCTCTCATGAGTTAAACTCTGGCAGTGCTATCCAAGCCACACTGAACTTTGCCTTCCAGTGTTCTTCAAGGTGCATCGTTAGCAATCTCTCAATTACACATACAGGAAAACATACACTGAAGGAACAAAAGCTACAAAATAGAAGTGCCAGAATGCCTGTATGTAAAGCCTTCCTTCCACCTGCATGCTAAGTGCGATACGTGTGATATTTTAATTGGACATACAACATCCACCAGTAACTGACTCTTCAGCATCAAATTTCACATTATTTTTGTAAAAGCTATAGAAGTACCTGTCATCTTATCAAGTTTATTTATCTCAGACCTTTAATCATCTAATCCATCTCTCATCACTGATGTAAGACACTACCATGGACTTATGCATACACAAGAAAAAACATTTAGAGGACAGTTACAGTTCAAAAACCAAGCAGGAAGAGCTGCCTGTGAAATATTAATTATGTCACTTCGTGCTAGGAGAAAAAAAAAAAAAAAAAAAAAAGGCACAGAATAATAGATTCACAGCTGTTTTCCCAACAGAACTCCTACTTCATGGCACGGACAGCAACAGTTAATAAATAACATTTTACTGTTCAATGCCTAGATCTAGGTCACACAGAGCACCTCCACACCATTTTACATTCCAGAATTAGTCATTTATTTGGGTATTTCTCTACAATTGCACTACCGAACTTCACAGCTCCTCACAGATACCAAAGTGGAAATCATACAAGTACAATGAATAGGCAAGATTAAGGAGGAATTTCCATTTAATTTGGGAAGCCAGTTGAGGCAAATTTCATCTTTAGCATAGTACTTTCTTCTACTCATTTTCCAAGTCATTTTAAACAATGCTCTGATAGTTTCCAAGTGTGAAACTAACCAAAACTATCCATTTTGTAGTACTATGTCCTGAAATGTTAAGATTTCATTCTCAGTTGGAAGAGTGAAAAGCCCATAATCTATATTTTTATACATAAATCTCTTATGTATATATATATAAAATTACTTCCATTATTCACATTAGTTTACTTTTATTTAAAATTCATTTCATCTGCTATGTTGTCACTCAGTTACTCATAAGTCTTCATCTTTTGTAGTTCTCATTTTACTACCCAAAATAACTTCATATGTGCAGAAAATGACCATTTCTTTACAAATTCTGATTTTTAGACCCTCTATGAATACAAAGAACAGTGAAGGCCTTAGAAGATTTTAAAAGCTTCAAACCACAACTGCCCTGCAATATCACAACAGTTTATCCTACAGAATCGGCTTTGCAAATTTTCATTATCTGCTTTAACCAACAGTAATTTAGCAAGAACTTTTCGTGCTTTGGGTTGGTTGTTTGGTGTTTTGTTTGTGGGGTTTTTTTGTTTTGTTTTGTTTTTTTTGGGGGGGGATTCACATAGATCACATGAAGCAGATCTCCTTTGTTCACTTTCTCATGAGTCCTTAGAAGAACCTGGATGGATTGAGATGAAAGCTACTGCGAGCCTTGCAAAATAAGTTTTTACTTACAAAGTCATTCATTCAATTCTCGATTCCATTTGTTACCAGGCAAACTGGAAATACCAGACTCACTAGCCTAACTGCTCAAACCTCCGGGAACACTGGGTGGTTTTGTCCTCTTCGGTATTTTCAAATCCCTTGGTACTGCACACTGCAGTTCACAGCTCTTCCCAAGTGCTGCTGAGCACTGGGTTTATATTACCATCTGCTGTTTTATAACCTCTGGTATCCCGACCGGAGAAGATCCCCTCACAACTCCCTTGGAAAGGGGCTCCTCCTTAGGAACTTAGCTCTAAGTTCCTCCATAGTGACTAAGGATCAAAGACCAGCAATGCAGCTTTTCTCGTGCTAACCCCTTCCAAGCACTCCTTTAAATCCCAGTCCTTTTATTAATTTCCATGGAAGGCTTTTCTGCTTCTAATGTGTTTGTAAAAGGACTACTCACCATCATTTTGAGCAAAATGTTGTTCAAACCTTCTGGCTTGACTTGGTCTGTTTTTATGCATCTCATGACTCCCAAAAGTTAGAACTTAGGTTTAATTAGAGGGAGATTTCAGAGAAAAAGCAAAAAATCACACTCTTAGCACAAAGATGTCCACCACGCATAAATTTCAAATAACTTCTTTAAGTTATTAAGCATTGGGTGCTACCATAGTTACACACTGATGCCCTCTGATTGTCTTAAGTCTGTGAAAAAACCTGAATGACACATAAGGTGTTTTATCTTTTAACTATGGTAACAAAGCAATTTTGGAAATATTTCTTGCTTTCATACTGTTAATTTTTCTAACATGACTTAAGTTTTCTAAGACACTCTTTTTTAAGTACAGGTGAAAGCCCTGAACCCTGCTGTTTTGTGTGCCAAGGAACCTAAAAGCACTGTCACAGTTTAAAAGTATCATCTGCAGAAACTACTACTGTTCTATTAAGGTTTAAACTTCAGGCATGCTTGCCTGAACTCAAGTGAATCAACTCCCCAATGAATTATTTTAATATTGCTCCCTCTTTCTGTATTTTAAGTTGTAAAGAAGTTTTGAATTGGACAGAAATGCTACAAACATTCAGAAGCAGAGTTTCATTTCTTTACCATTACAATTTCTTTTACGAAATAGAAGCTGGCAAAGTAACTATTTGGTTCTCAGAATAAGCCACATGACTGGCTTGATGTCTCAGTATTACAGCAACTGAATGCTAAGCAAAGTGAAAAAAAAAAAAACCAAAACCAAAAAACTTTTGGGTTTGCCTTATTCTAAGCAACAATGTATTTGATTATTATTTTTAAGTATTCCACAGAGACTTCTTTAAACTGAGATTAAGTAACAGAACGTTTGCAGCAGCTTTCTGTTTGTTTACTTTTTAAGAGCTGTGTTAGCTGGATCATGTAGATTTGATGGTTGTTAGGACTGTGTTTTGGATATTGTAAATATACTGCAGATTCATCATGCCGCCTCACAGCATTGCCTCAATCAAGAACTGGATAACACCTTCCCTAGCAACTTAGAGCATGACAGGATGCCAGAAATGAACCCCACCACTCAAAACCGCCAAGAAGTCTTTATAACGTACACAAACATCCTACCCTTTTTTGATCAATACTTTCACAATAAACTTACAGTGCGGTTCCTGATGTACAGAAACACCTTCTGAGTCTGCTGTGGCCCACTGATTATATCAGGGAAGCAGGCAGCTTCTTGAGATGTCATACGGTCATGGGGAAGTCTACTCTGGAAAGCCGCACCCTCCACACCTACAATAAAAAGACAAGTTGTCTACAAGCACTGCAAAAGGAACTGCTAAATAAGTATTTTTATACTACCCTTCCCAGCCAGTGCACCTAGCCATGAGGTGATATAGTGGCCAATTTTGTATCATACTTTTAGTCCTTTTATTTACTTCTGCAAGACATGGAGGTTCCCAAGTCAACAGTTCTTTGAATTACAGGTATCATCTAGAGTTAATGAAAAAATTATACTACAGAGGGAAAACAAAACAGAACAACCCTGAAGAATAAGGGGAGCAGAGGCACATATCAATATAATATATATTATTTCATAAAGCAAGTATATAGTATCAATAAAACATAACTGCTTTAGGTGCTGTCCTCCATTTGTATGGTCTCCAGTTCCTACCAGAATATGAAAAACATTTTTGAATCCATTCAAAGACAAAAGATCTTCAAGATACAAGCACAATGCCTACAGTCCCCTCTCACCTGCTTTTCAAAGTTTCATTTGTACTGAATTCAAGCTAGAGGAAACCATCTTAACCTCCCCTTTTGCATATTTTATACACTCACAACAGGCAGTGCAATGAAATACAATCCTATGTGTGCTTTTCCTGTGTCTCCTCCTCAGGTGCTGCCTACAATCAACAACTACAGATTTCTGACTTCTTTTAAATGCTCCACACGTAAAAGACTAACATTGAACATATACAGGAAACATTTTCTTTATGGAAAGATTTAATCCATAAAGGCACCTGTACTTCTATCAACCCAAACACTGGCAATGGAGTAATATTACAGTACTCTAATACTATGTAATAATGTACTCTACATTCCTCAATCTCACTTGAATCTTATCCTATAAATAAAGCAAGAAATCAAGACACAGCTGCATAAAGTGCTACAGCACGAGTGCAGAAAGCAAATCTTGCAAGCACAGTGAGCAAAATGAAATACTGAGATGTGAAATACAGCAAGAACAATATAAATCTTGTATGTCCTAGAAAGTGACTTAAGATCAGGACAGACAGGAGAGGACGTTCTATCTGGAAAGATACAAGCCAACACATCCCAAGGGGAAAAAAAAAAATACAAGTAATGCAGTAAGAGTAAGATCCGATGTTGCTGAAACTGGAATTGTTCAAAAGATTATAATAAATATCAAAGATAACATAAGCTTGCTGTGTGTTACACTAACAAAGACAACTGAAAGTTTGAAGTTCATGTGCAGAGAGAGGTACACATGTCGCTGTACTGAGTAAAGGAATTATCTTCTTCTGGTGCAACTGCACACACCTTGAATTTCCAAGCATTTTAACAACCCAAAGGTGAAGAAAAAAATTTAAGCACGGAAATGGTTGTGAAGCTAAAAAAATTCATTCACAAGCAAAGATTAGAAGATCTAACTGTGTGATGACCCAAGGTCAAGAAACCGTCTATAACATTTTACAGGAATTTTACAACAAGAGAAAAATAGAGGCTACAGAACACTGCAAGAAAGTAAAATAAAATTAACAACAGGAAAAGTTGACACACCCACACCACTTCTTGACACTAATATTTAGCTATGTGAGAAGTTCAGCTTCTCTAGCAATAAACATCCCCCAGCCCTTTTGTTGTCCTTCTGTCTAAAACTGGACCAACTGTGTGAACACGTACATATGCTAAACTATGAACTCCATGAAACTGTGGCTGTAAATCAAACCAAAGTTACTAACTCTCTGATACTTCATTAATGTTAACAAATTTTAATTAAAGTTCTAGATCATCAGGTGTTAGCAAAAAGCTCACTCAGTAGCACAATTTTCAGAGAATGGCCAGTTAAAGATTTGAAATGCTGAGCCTCACTCCATCTTACAGGCTTATACTAAAATGTGTGTGCCTTCTCCAGCTATCTGCTAAAAAGCATTAACTGTCATGCAGTGATCAACTACCAGGAAACTCTCAGACTTGGATTTAAGGCAATTCACCAGTTTCTTGAAAAGCTTTCTGATTTATTTCTTCAAATTGAGAACCCTGAGAAACTGGCGCTCCTAACAGCCTTGGAAAAAACTCCAAGGTGGGGTTTTTTGTTTGTTGGTTTTTTGCACCACCACATGTCTTCTATGGCAATACCACCACTTGAAAATCAAAATGTCGGAACGGCTCCGGATGAGCACTAGTATTTAGAAAAGACAAAAAACCCCCGAACAACAACCCCCCAAAAAAACCCCAACACACAAAACCCCCCACAGTAAGATTTAACACCAGAATTTAGAAATAGCTTAGCTGTTACTAGCAAAGATCTCATTTTATTTGGGCCAACCACCAGAAGATCTTATAAGAACTAAACATCCTTGAATTTACTTCTGCAACTACACAGCTCAAGGTTAAGTCATATTCAGCCTGATTAAATCCAACCGACCCCACACCCTGACTGCTTGTGTTTCACAGAAGCAACACTTTAAAGGGAGCACCAGTTCAGAACTACATCTGCTTTCCTTGGGGCAGGCAGCTCTTACATGACTGCAGGAATGGGTCTGCCTGGACCACGTTCTCATCTCCTCTTCACAGACATTCGCGCACACACTTGCTTTCCTGACATTCGGCATTAGCAACTAATGTGTTGAAGTTTCAATTGTCTTCCCTAGTGAAGAAATTTTGAGGGATGCTGCTCATTTAAAGACTTACTGAAACATCTGCAGATGAAGAACACTCTGAAGGTAAGCTTTTTGGCTGCTGAACTGGACAATTAATTGTTAAAGCATACCCTCGGCATATATATAAAAATCAAAATATGCAGCATTTCCAAAGAGCCAATGCCTGCCTAAAAATGAAATTGGCAATGCATCATTATGCCCGTAATCTGTAATAATCAGAAATCCTCTGCAAGTGGTAAGATCCAAAACATAACTAGGCTCCTTTGCTTAGAACAGCAAGGATGTACTCTCAGATGAATATCCTGAAGTTATATTTGCTCCAAAAAGAGCAACTTGGAGGTACAGAATAGGTTCTGGAGCCTTCAGCTCCTTTGCTTAAAACCCTAACCCTCAATCCTCAAGCGAGAGCAAAAGTGGCAGGGTTAGAGGAAGACTTTCAGTAGCACTCTAAGTACTTAAGAGTAAAGACACCAGTTCTGTGAATTAAGCAATAAGTGTATACTGCTAGCATCAGTACTTAGGTCAAATGTCAAATGCAATTCACAATCCAGTCCACTGAGAAGCAGACTATGCATCCCCCCAAAAGGTACATCTCCTGGGCTAACCACCTGCACCCAGCTCAGACAGAAACCCTTTCAAAAGAAAAAACAAAGGAGCAAAAAGGTACTCCACACTGTTTCTTCAGCAGATTAGAAAAAAGGTCTACTGTGCTGAAGCCCAGGGCTTTCTGCATCATTCTACGTTGTAGAAACTGGCTAGGTAAGAAATGTCTTTCTGCATGTTTGGACTCCTCTCAACATGGAGAGGAGTGGAGGGATGAGAGATCGGCCTGAGGCATTTCAACATAGGTTAGCGTCCTTTTCCACAGTTGGTACAGACCTCAACTGAAATCTGAAAATACCCCTCACTTTTTTAACAGGTGGGTAAACAGCTCCTGCATCTCTTGCTAAATTCTGGACAACCACACCCATGCGCACTTGCAAGCATCAATCCCTAACTTGGCGGCTCTTGCTACTAAGTGGCAAGCATCAAATGCCACCCTCACCTGATGCTTGGCCGTCTCCATACCCTCCAGAATTGTCGTCTTGAAGTCCTCCTGCTTGCCCTGTGGAAGGAAAGAGGAGAACTGAGGGACCTTACTCCATAAGTTAAACCATACTGGACATAAAGGCCCGGCAGTTGGCGTTTTAGGTATTAAATTTCACCAACTAACTAAACCCATTTTCTGAGAATCCCATCTTCTGGAACCTAGATTCAGGGCATCAAACTCTGTGGTCTTCTAAAGAATTATCCATGTTACTGGAACGCTTTATATCAGACTTTATGGAAAATAGAGAAGTACACAACATGTAGCATTCCTGGTGGCTAAATACATATGATCAACTTAATGGCTAGGATTTGAATAATAGGATTACATTTCTTGCTGCCAAGATCTGGTGGATGGATAGCATCAGATTCTATGGATCTCAAACCATAAGAATTCAATAATCTTGCCCTTGGTATTCCGAAGTCTTTCCATGTGCAAGGGGATAGTTTAAACCATTCTGAAAAGCCTCTTTCAAGAGAGCCTTGATTTTTTTTATTTTTTTCCCCCCATAAACCCTTCCTTGACACTTAATGATGGAACTATTTTTTGAAAGGCTCAGACCACTTATTTTGGCTTCAGTACCCTTGACACACAACAGCATTCTAACTATGCCCACGTTTGAAGCCAAGTACATGTCAATACCATTGATCGGTAAAGTGATCGATACCCAGCACCGAAAGACATCAGTCTTCCAATGTATCCAGGGCTGAAAACATGAGGAAAGGCAAAGCACTCATTTGAAAGATCTGAGGAAGTCTCAAAATTACCTTAGCCTGCATGCAAGTCCTAAACAGCAGCTTTGACAGGACTACAACAACCAGGAGCAGCGCATTTCAGAACAGAGATGAATACAGCTGCAGTGTCTGCAGGAACAAAGCTATCACGGGTCACCTCACAGACTGCTCATCTTCACAGGAGATGCTAGCTCTGAGTTTAGTTCCTAAGCGTTATTCTTCCACAGTCAGATGCTTGCCTGAAGTCTTGTCACCTCCAGAGAGTAGGAAGTCGTTGAACACTCAAAGACAGCTGAGTGCTGTTCCGCAGCTGCACCTGTACCGAGGCTCCTTCAAACCAAGTGCTCCAATAGTCAGCAAACTGGGTGTTTTCTAAAGCCCAAACAAATCCCCGCTGAAGAAGCCACTGCGGTCAAGTTAACAAATTCAACAGTCACTTCCTAGAGCACAACTGCTCAAGGTGTCATCTCCAAACTGGGAAGAGTAAGGTCTAACCTGAGGCTGTGTTCACAAGTACAACTAGTCTTTAGAGTTTAGGACTGGGTGGACAATTTTGCCAGAATGTTAGTTATCTGAGGTTCTTTGGGGACACACTAACTTAAAAGAATTTCATCTGAACTACAAATTTAACTCCTAAAGCCAGACACAGAAAGCAAACCAAGCATATTCACACTTTGATAACCTGGATTAACATCTGGAACGTTGGAAGATTACACATCTACAGTAAAATAGGAACTGAAACAAGAAAGACATTTTCACTCAGCTACAGTAGAGGAAGCAATAGTCAGTACTTTTACATAATCAGTCTACCAACAGGGAAGTTCAGAAACTTAGAAGAGAGACTGTGACAAATAATAGTCTTTTGACAGGCCTCAGACAGAAGTCCCAAAGTTAGGATTCTATGAACTAATGTACCTGAAATAGCAAGAGAATATTCCTCACTTCATCTACACTAAGTACTTTACTTTGCCGGGAACATTACAAGACCTGTTTCCATTCTGGGAGAGACTAACACAACTCAAACATTAATATTTACACTCCACCAGAGGCCATAAATTTGCAGGAAAAGTTACGAAAACCTTCTGTAAGTCAAGAAAAAACAAAAAATGCTGAAATCAGTCTGTGGCATTCATTATCCCTGAATCAGCAGTCACAATGAGTACAAGGGATAAAATTACTCTTGGTTTACTTACAAAAAGGAAGCACTATTTTCCTCGTCTGTTAATAACAGCTAAGCCATTTTCAACGTTAAGTCAAAAAAAAGCATCACTGTTACTGCTTGCTTGGACACCACTCTAAAAGCTACCCAGCCTAAGTACAGGAGTGTGGAAACAAGCCCTGCTAGTAGAGATTGCTTCTCCTCCCCCATAAGAAAGTCATGTTCCACCTGCAAAGGAACAAAGCAGCAAGCAAACTGCTGATCCATGTTAACATCAAATTATTGCAGCTGAACACAACCTGTGCAGCAGCGAAATCTGCTGAAAGTCTCGAGGTAACAGAGTAATGGACCATGAGCTGAACAGCAATCAGGAAGAAGGTCTACAAAGGAGTCCACTTCATACAATCATCAACAGTCTTAAAATAAAGAATAATAGCACGTGATTACCATCAAGTACTCAATTTAATTAGGAAAACAGACAAGTCAGAAGAAAGATAGAGGCAGAGCACCACTACATTTGACTATTCACTTGACCTTAATCTGGAGGATCTTCAGTCTCAAACTTCCTTGGAAAAGAGCAGCTAGAAACATAAGATTACCACAAAGTAAGAATACTGACAAAACTAAAAAGACAGAAGCTGGTAAGGAATATATTCAGGAAGCTATAAAAATGAAAATCCAATTTGGTGAGGGCAAAGAAAAAAGATCCTTAGAGGAGAAAAATAAAAAGAAGCAAGGTCCTTGATTTCAAAAGGGATATGGGCAAACACCACAAATGTCATTCAGCACTGGAAGTGAGTTTGAAAGCTTTTTGTTATCAGACAGTATTTCTCAAGTCAAAAAGAGGGAAGATAGTTTAAAGAAATTATCTTAATCATGAAATACTGTTACACCTTTTAAAACTGCTCTGCAATAACATGCAAATCCAGACTATAACCATCTGCATAGCCAAAACATCTGGAATTCCCCACAGCTGAACGCATTCATGGAACCCACACCAAGTAAGACCAGCATTTCACTGTCACCTAAAGTGTGATACTTAGTAACCTCCTTCTACCGTAAACTGTCTGTGAGGATGGACTAATGAAATACCAGCTACTGTCACTACTACATTTTTAAGTCTTTTCAATACAAAAGGTCATAACCTATAACGTGACAGCTTTACATCTCTGCTGCATTACCTATGTGATTCCAGGCTTTAAACATACAAAGGAAATTATTAACGTCTGCAGTGAGAATAAATTAACATTAATACACAGCTAACTTTTTGGATTTTGTTAAATTTTCAATACATAACCCTGCTCTAATATTACTGTCCTACTTAATATTTCTTACTGAATGCTTGTATTTTCGCTTCAAAGGAGTGACAAAGAGAGAAAACCTCAATTATAAACACTGCTTCTACATACAGAAGACTCCATGCCTCTTACTGCTAATGGCTGTTTAAATTAGAAGTTTCAATGCACCTCAACAGCCATACGATGGCTCAACAGCATAAGATCACCTGATGCTCTCGATGCTTGCATTAATAGAGATAGGGAGATCCAACAATGTATAGTTTCAAGACTAGCTATGGAATGACAACAAAATCTGCTGTCTTCCTACATCACTGCTTCATACATATCACAGGATTTGTAGGAACGAAGAAAGGATATGACAACCTGAAACCTACTTATTTCTAGACAGCTGAACATAGCTTGTTTTAAAATTGGTTATATTAAGACTACTAAATATAGTGCTTGCAGAATAACTGCTTAACAGACTGTTGTGTGTATAGTACAGCATGAGTCTATCACTGCCTATCTTCCATGTTTATTCCTTCATGGGATAAAACACTGTAATTCACTGATTATGCCTCAAACTGATTTCAATAATCATTCTCGGAGGCACAAAATGGCATCTGAGAAATACGAGAAGTGTATTACTATTAGGTCTCAAGGATTAAACCCTAAGTCTAAGCTAATTCAATAGTGAACATAAGATACTTGCTTCATTACACCTATTAAAATTCCATTTTTGATAGATCAGCTACAACTAGGGGTAGGGAAGATTTTTATCATTGCAAATACTTCAGTCAAACAGATGAGCTATAGTATTCCTGCATCAAGCCAGGAGCCAACAGCCACAACTGAGAAGAGATTACAGGGGCAAGTCCTAAGAGATAAAACACCACTGTGGCTTTTAATATATTTTCTGAAACTGAAGATAAATATGCACAAACTGACATCAGTCCTATTGTCTATATTCTCAAACCTGCCAGCCAAAAAGAAGCCAAGTAAGAGCATAAGAACTGAAGACTAGCAGTTATTCACATCAGTCATGAACCAGCTGAAGTTTAACTACTACTAGATTTCAGCTATTGCCTAAAATCAACTAGCACACACACCATCTCAGGAAATCTCTCCAACAGCTGAACTTTGCAAAAGCATGATTTTGTAGATAGTAAGGTGATAGATCAACACCAGACCTAACTAACGCAGGTAGCTGTAAACACAACGGAGGTAAAGAACGGACAGGGTACTACTAATACCATAAATTTCAAAAGATGCTTCCTGAACAAGGCTGATCAAAAAAACTTTCCAATGTAAAGTGAAGCTTTATGACTCTGTCAAAGGTAATGAATGAGAAAAGCACTACAGTTTAAGCATACAGTATCCAACCAGAACTTGATCAGAGTCATAGTTTAAAGCCACAGGAATCACTGTAGATTACATCTGTTCTCCTGCACAGAACCTCCCCCAGTAAGTCTAACCTCTGTTCTCTCAGAGGAATAAGTGACTGTTGGTTCATGAGCAGGTGTGGCAGCAAAGTGCCAAAGAGGCTATTCTGGTCAATAAGCTTCCAAAGACAAGTCAGTAAGGATCATAAGATTAGTTTAGAATTAGATCATGCATATTTCCCATCTTTATCAGGCTGCTTTTCTGAGTTTTTCCCCTCCTTCCACATACGGGGCCAGCAAAGAAAACACTGTAGAATAATTGTTCAAAACCGGATCAAAACCAGACACGGGATCCATGATGCTGCACCTGACCTGGCTTAATTTCTGGCAACAGAACAGGTAAGTAGTGTCTGAGGAGAAGGTCTCTCTCTACTTACCAGATGGCTCTTCTGGCTCGCTTTCATTCTCTTCTTCTGCAGGAGCTGGTGGAGGTGGTGGTGGTAGTTTTTTCTCTTTCTCAGCTTTAGCATTTCTCTCTTCTTCAGAGTAATACTCATCTTCTGACAGGTTTGCAAGACTCTCATCCATCTCTCTATACTCCACCTGTAAAAAATACAGCAGAGGATAAACACACTGAAGATTCTGTAAGTCTCACTACTAAAATGAACGTGGGAAGCACAAAATTACTTACAGCTCAAACAAAAGGCCTGAGTTACCTTACTTAGAGACTTACTACAGTCTTACCATATTATAAAATCTTCAACAGCTTAACAAGTTCCATGTTTTTACCTCCACTAAAAGAAAAATAATTGTTTTCAGTACCCCATTGTTCGATAGTAGGAACTTTCCAATCATACTGAGCCCAGTTTATGTGTATTTGCTATATGATCATTCAGCCTTTCTACTTTCCTTCCCTTCCTTCACCTCCCTGTTGAAGTCAGGGATAACAAATTGCCTCTGTGTACAACCCATATATTCCAACTTGAATTCCAACAGTCAAATGTGGGTGACCAAAACTGTACACAAGATTTCCTGAAAAAATCCCATCTATGTACAGAGACATATCTTGCACAGATAGCCAGTCTTCTGTTTACTGGAAATCTTGCCCTGGTACAGAGGATCACATTTACCTCCTCTCCTGGGTTGTCACACTAGTGGCTCAACACAAGACTCCAAAAAAAAATATGAAAAATTATTGCCATATGTTTTGTTCTATTCCCCAGCAAAAATAAATAATATTACTGGCTAAAAAGACTCACTCCAACTTAAAGGAACACAGAACAGTATCTCATACTGTTTAATAAACCAAGCTTTTTTTCCAAAGTAAGAAAGCTTTGTATACTGCTGTTGAATTTCCCTACCTATTGGAAAGGAAAAACACCACTTTTCACAATATGCAGCCATGGGACAAAAAAAGAAAGCAGCTAGTGAACCTCCAACATCCTACAGTTCAGCTTCTACCATAAGATAACAAAAGCAACTCTGCATTTCTCATCAAAAGAATGACAAATCTTTCACAGTTGAAGTTCAGTCATTAGGAAAGGGCAATAATGGGCATGATTCAAAGTAGCACTTAGAAGCACCTCTACAGGAAAGCCTAAATTCAGTAAAATGCCAACACACTCCATCATCTGCTATCTTTTCAAAGTCTACATTCCATCCTGTCAAGCACATTCAATTTTTCATGCTGTTGAGCAAATGTTGCACCACCAGGATCTTTTTTGAACTTTCTCTCTGAAGCAAGTTACAATGATCCCAGAGCACTGTAAACACAGTATCACAGGTATCTGAAAGCAACACAAACTAGCTCTGCCCTAAGGCCCTCTAAAGTCTCCCATCCTCCTCGAACTTGCACAACTTTCAGAAAACGATCAAGTCAAAAAAACCACTGAGCTTTTACCTAGGTTTATTTTTAACCTGGACACCCTCCCCAACTGAGTTTGTACCACAAACATTCACAGTAAGGTGACCTTGCGCTAGCCCGAAGCGATCATGGGGATATACCGTGCTAAAAAGAGATTAACATCCTTAGCAAATGGGTATTGTCAATGCAGAGAAAAATCATCGAAACACAACCCACAGACAGTACACTAACTCCTACTTGTTAACAGACCACTCTAAAACAAGTAATACCTCGATATACTGCCTCTGAAGATCACAGAATGGTTTGGGTTGGAAGGGGCCTTTAAACATCACCTGGTCCAACCCATGGACAGAGACATCATTCAGCAGATCAGGCTGCTCAAAGTTCCATCCACCCTGGCCTTGAACACTTCCAGTAATAGGGTATCCACAACTTCTCTGGACAACCTGTTTCAGTGTCTCACCATCCTCATAGTAAAAAATTTCTTCCTTACGTCTGATCTACGTCTACCCTCTTTCAGTTTAAAAAATGCACCAGGCTGAACCATCCAACAGTTCCTACATGCAAAGAACCAGTCCAGCTACCACATCACATAAGAGCTCTGAAGAACAAGACATTCAATACCATAGTACAACAGACAGAGCACCTAAAAGTAACTTCACCTTCCCTATCAAACACAGCCAGCTCTGGGCACAATCAAGATCTTCAAAGTCTTCTGCAACAAGGTCACCAATGAAAACTTTCACAAGAAAAAGTGATGCTCTTGCCTGTTCAGAATAACCTACAAGAGTTACATACCACTAGCTTAAATTACTAAGCGCTGTTTTACAGCCTTTGGATTTATTGCTAAATCTCACCCTTCACGTAGCATTGGCTCAACTCTCCAACAGCAGCTGGGGGAAGCCAAGCAGCAGAGTGAATGTGGGCATCACCTCTGTAACCAGTCTTGCAACACCAGCATCATTCCATGTGCACAAGCCTCAAGAGAATCTGCATACATACACCCGTAGTAACGACGTGAACGTGATCACGAAAACTAAGATCAAGAGAACCCAGATGCAATGCTGGGGTGGTTTGGGGGCTTCTTTACTCCCCACTATCTGACCAGGCAGCCCTGCAAAGCTCCAAAACGTGTTGCAGACCGCTCTCCTTCGCGAAAGTGCATTTCTCCCCAAACCTCGTGAAGGTGCGGTATGACAAAACAAGATCCTGATCTGCATTAGCTTCGCCCACGCCCGCCTGTCTACCCTGGAGGCGCACCCCCCTCCCCGGCGCAGCACCCGCCCCGCCGAAAGCCCGGCCCGGCCGGGGCGCCCGCTCGGCCCGCGC
>JAVJGJ010000037.1:117965204-117989183 GCA_035590215.1 Microhierax caerulescens | reverse complement strand
CACGGGCGGCGGCCCGCGGACCAACAGGGGGCGCCCCGGCGCGGCGGGAGCCCCGGCACGGCGGCTGGGAGCCCGCCTCAGACCGGCATCGCCCGGGGTCGGGGCGGGATGCCCCAAGATGGCGGCCACGTCTCCGCCTCTGCGGCCTTCGCTGTTCTACAGCCGCCATCGTTGCCCTGAGTTCCAAAATGACTAGTTTTACCTCAGGCACTGCTGTTGCTCCAGCGGCGCCACGGTTACTGGCCTGGCCTCGCAGAGCTCATTATCAGGTCTGTGCCCCGCAAGCCTCCCAGGTGCCTCCGTTAACCGCCTTCGCACGCTGGAAATATGCGCATCCACTCGCTTTCGTGCCCTTAAGAAGCTTCCCTGTGCAGCATCTCCTCCACAACTCTCCTGCGTACACATCAAACCCAGATACAAATGGCACGACCTGTTGGCGACCAAGGAAAGTGCGAAGCCCAGTGGCCATAGCCGTCCTCTGTGGACTTATTTCACAGCACGAGTTTTCAAGTCCCCTGGGATGTGCCAAGACTGCTGAAAGGGAGATGTTTGTGCCCATTTCCATAAAGCATTCCAGTCCTTGTCCTCTTTTCTCCTTCCAGGGTCTGGGACTTTTCCTCACCATGTCCTCTGTCAAACTTCTACTTAGACCACAAGAAAAAGCTGGTGAGACAGCGAATGGGGAGCTGGAGCTGTCAGCCTTTGGGCAAGACACTGATCAGTGCCCACCAGCCTCGCAGGTGCCTGCATGAACTGCCAGAGATGCTCTGCTCGGGGTCCCTCTGCCTTGAATATTTCACCATTACTAACTAAAGGTAACATTAACTAAAGGTAAAATTACCGGGTTTAGCTCAGGCACTCCCTGTTACTCCAGGGGAGCCCCCAGTTACTTGCCTGGCCTCGCAGAGCTCTTGCTAATTTCCTTGCCAGTCTCCTCAAAACTGGTCATTAATCAGAAGAGATCCATGGCTGATCCTAGGAGACCCACCTTGTCATCAAGGTGGTTTGTATTAGTTGGTCATGTAGCTGTATGGACCCTGTAGGAAGACTGAGATACCAGAGAAGGCAGCAGCTGCACAGATTCAGGTGTGATTTAACCATTCTCAGGAACAGAGGAAGCAACTAGAGTCTGTAGAAGGTCTGCGGCGGTGATGTAGGTGATGCATTCCAGATGTCTCCACAGGCAGACAGGCAGGAAGTCAACATCACAGGCTGACAAACAGTGCCAGTGCTAAGAAGCAGCTGGAGCAGACTGAAACCAACAAGCTTGGTTCAGAGAGTTTGATAGTGAAATCCAGCTGGGAGAACTGCAGAGATCAACTTCAAAGAGTGATGGGGAAAAAAAGGAGACAACAGGCAGTTGCCATAACAACACAATCTTCACCTGTAAACCTAAGTATTTCAAGTATTTCTTACTTCCATGGGAACTGGCATTTCCTTCATTATCCCACTTTAGTCTCCTTTCGTTTGTGTTTAGCCAAGTTTCTGAAATAGCCACAAAATTAACTGTTGAGTTTAAGTTTTACCTCATGGGGGAGACAAAGGAAAGCCCATTTAACATGTTTTCCATAGGCTTACACCAACCAACATCTCAAACTCAAATCTTGACATGGTTTTTTACTCTCCTGAATTGAGATTCAAGTTAATCCTTTTATTTTTAAGGGCCATTTATTAAATGCAATTAACATGACAAATATCGGCTCCCCTATTTGTATTTGTATATATATTTGTAAAACTGTCTCCTAAGTCCATATCTATAGTTTAGCTTCATATTCACTAGGGTATAAACATAACTAGAATTAAGGCATATAAAGGGCTTCCAGCAACATCTTGTATCATGTCACACCTGAGACATCATCATGCTCATCATAAGGCATTTTTCCCTGTGATCAGAAGAGCAAATTTAAGCTAACAGTAAAGTCTGAGAATACTCTGACATCTCAAACAATGAGAATTTGCTTTGACTTCTCTCTTTGTACAGAGCTGAGCAGAACTTTTTCATTTACCAATGATATAAAATCTGATTTTTGTATGAAGTATGTGCAATCAGTCTGGTCCAAAACATTTGTACAGCACATACAAACGTCCTTTCAACTTTTACCTTTATTTCAACAAAAGTAAATTTAATGCCACCTTTCATCAGAAAAATATGAGCTAATCAAAGCAGAAGCCATTTCCACAACCATTCACTTTGTCCTTCACTAACCTATATGAACAAACTGTGTCTTGGGCTATTTACATGATAACAACGAAAGGAATATTTTCCAAGTATTCCAGCACTGCTATTTCAGCTGAATTCATATTAATGGAATACCCTCCATGGATTGGAGGACAAACCCCCTCGGAATGAAAGTTTGGCTCTGATACACCATCTGAGCAACAGGATGTTTCCATATACACAAAAAATTTAGGAAAAGGACAACAGAAATTGAGGAACTGAGGTATGGAAAAGGTGATAACCATTCTACTCAGGCAAAAAGGAGAAGAATAGAGAATTAACAGCTTTCATTAACATGTAGGTCTTGTTCTGATTCTCCGTATATCCCTTCCACACCCCGAGCAGAACAGTGGAGGAGGAGCCTTATCCCACTATAACACTGCTGAATACAAACTAGTGCTCATTTTCCAGGAAGCCTTGGTACATTTCCTCAGCTGTAATTCATCGTTCTTCCCACACTTCAGAGAAAGGAGGTTTTATTAAGTAGCATTTTCAATTACGACAGACATGACTCCAGGAGAAAGGCCTGTACTTGCATTCAGCTTTTTAAAACACAAAACAGTGACTGGCGAGTACAAGTATTATTATACAAGAAACCAAGTCACTCAGACTCTCTTCATTGTGAAGAGGGTTGAGACTGGGAAGGTTCACAGAATGCTGAGCATGGGAAAAGGATCAAAAGCAATGTTCAAGGCATACATAAACTGAAGAAATAGGTGCTTTGAAGTCTATACTTTTTTCTTCCTTTTACAAGTCTATACTATGATATGGAGATAAAAGCCAGTGGGGGGGTGGGGGGAAGGTCTTCACCCAGTACTTTTTCTAAATCAAGTTCCACAGTTTTGTTTTTGTTAAAAAAAGTTCTTTATAATTTAATACCTGTTTCAGGATTCTCAGATCTGTCGTGCTGTTAACATTGCATTCAATTGGCATTATCCACTTTTAAAAAGAAATTAAAAAGCAGCTCTGAACTTTGCTTCTGAGATGGAAGCATTGTCTCTGAACCAGCAATGATTCCTGTCACTCTTGCTTTGCATCTTTCAAGGCCTGAAGTCTTTCTAAAAGGGGCGGATGGGAGTAATGCCACATTGAAAAGATCCAGTCAGAAACAGGGAATCCTAAATTATCTTTGTTTAGCTTGATCAAAGCAGAATATAGGTCTTTAGCTTTTCCAAGTTCCTTGGCAAATGCATCTGCTTGAAACTCAAATCGTCGGCTTAATACAGTCAAACAAAATGACAGAACCTGTGGAGATAAATATATTACAAATTATTTTAAAATTCAGCTATCTGCAAGTTCCTTATATTATCAGTAAATACTGCTGTTTCTACCTTCCCACATCCCACACATCACTGTGGCTGTAGAATGATCTCACTAAGGTTTATCCAGGCCACACCTGAAACTGGGGCTCTTACCCAACATGGAGCACTAAGCCTACTTATGAAAATGAGACACCAGATAGAGCCCTAGAAACTTCAACCTTTCCCCTCAGTCAAAATAAAATCATTATTTAAATAGGGTGATACTTCAGCATCCATGTCTTGAAAACAATTTACCTCATTGTAAGGTGAAAAAATGAACTGGAAAATAATCATCAAGCCTATCAGGGTAGGCTGGGTGTCATAGAAACCAAATGCAGCAAAGAGTTCTTTTCGACCAATTAACACAGCAAACAAGAAGAAGCAGAGGAAGGAATTCATCTAGAGGAAGGAAACAAAATTCTTAATTAAGACAAATTTTTCATCTAAGTCTAAAACATGGCCTATAAATATTACAGATTTGCATAGAAATGCCATTGAAGATACCCAAATATATTACTTTAGAACTAATATACAATGAGGAACAAACAGCTGGCCTTTATCTGCTTTCTGTAAATGCACGCAGTAGAGAAACACTATTTTCTTGTCAGTGAGCTAAAAAAATTAAAAAAAAGTCTACATAGTGAAAGTAGTGAAGGAAGATGAAAAGGCAAGAAGAGAAGATAAGTGAGGAGGGAGTACAGGGTAGAATCCATCTCCTTGGAATTAAACACAGGTTTCAAGAAGTTTAAAACTAAACAACGTTTGTCTGTGCTGCATCATACTTCTGTTCCTGGAAACAGTCTATACTTCCATCTAAGCCATGCATCACTGTGAACAAGCACTGTGCTTGCCTGGTTTTTCAGGGCCAAGAGGTGCGACCATGCCATACCAAGTTTTCTAGAGAAGGTGGTTAGTACCTTTTCAATCTATTCAAGTGGCTGTTTGGTCTTTTTAGAGTAATGTGGAAGGTGCCAGAATATTGCTGGTTACTGAAATAGATGGGACAGAAAAAAAGAGGGATGGCTGTGACAGCAAACAATCAGCAGAAAAAGTAGAAGACACTGCAGAAGAATTTGTGAAAAATTCTGAAAGATAAAAATCTACCTATTACAGCAAAGTAATAGTTTCTGAAAGTGAATTGAAAGACAAATGTTACATGAGTTAGCAGCGTGGCAAGTGTCATCATATTTGCTAGTTAGTAGGGTTCAACACTGCAGTTGGATCCACTGAGGCTAGAAAGCAATTGCCTTAAAGTAGAAAGCAAGAACAACATCACTGAAGTGTTCAATTACATGGATAAGAAAAAGCCAGTGTGGAAAGAACGATAGAGTTTCTTAAACAGGAACTTGATAGTGATGTTTGCAGCCTGAAAACCTGGTGAGTAGCCTTAGAAAAAGAACAGAACCAGCATTCCTGGCATGAGGCACACATCTCAAGAAAGACATGATGGAGTATAACTCCATCCTCCTATAAGGAGGGCAGCTAAGAGAAACAAAAAACTAAAAAGGCTGGGAAACTTGGAGAAAAGAAGGGTGAGTGATAGCTGGAACAGATAGGTAGATCTATACCAAAGCATACAGTAGACTGCTGATAACAATTTAATAGAAGGCACATAGCTGTGCCTTGCAAATAAAAGAATTAGAAGGTTTGGGGGAGGAATTTCCTTGTACTGTGCAATGCCCAGAGGCATAAGTATGAATGAACAGACCGCCAGGCTCCTTTTCTTCAAAGGTGAGGCTGGACAGTCTCTAGAGATTGCTTCAATGTTCATCCCCATTTGGGCATGCACTAAGAATGATGCAATTAACTTATTTACCAATAATCAATGCAAAAGGTGTAAGAATACAATATAAGTAAGGATGTCCTCCTCTGTCAGTTTTCATAATCTTCAATCACATTCCTTCTCAGCTCTCCAAGGAACAAGACTGACAGAAACTCTGAGAGATAATGAAAAATACCTAAAAAAATGCACGCTGGGAGACAGGATACATCCAATCCTATCCCTAGCACAAGGATGGAAACAGACCTTCAGCGAAGGCCCTGAGATCATTAGACAAGGAAGAAGAGTAACAGCAAGAAAAATGTGTCCCAAATTCAGAAGGCTGCTGAGATGAATTAAAATGGCAGCAGACAGGCTTTCTTAGATGCTTTCTAACAACCAGATGAAGCAAGGAGGGGACAGAAAGGCTAATGCATATTCACTGTAGATACAGCAAAGAAAAAAACCTTTCTGTTGTAAAGCATAAGTATATTGTGTGAATGTACACTTAAAATACTAAGCAGGCACTTGGAAACAGCAATAATTACAGCATCCTCTAGGAAAACCATTAATTTATCATGACTTACCTGGCTGATGATAATATTTTTGACTGTGTGACCTAGTTTCCAGTGACCCAATTCATGACCGAGTACAGCCAGAACTTCTTCATTTTTACATCCTTGTTTCTTATTCTGAGGGAGTAACAAAGCAGAAGTAGTATCAGGTATGACTGAACACAACTGAAATAAATTTCTTACATATTAGTTTGTTTTTTCCTAGGTCATTTCAGTGTCCCTAGATCAGGCCGTTCCCTTCCACCAGCAGATACACACACATAATTTCTTGTTTTGCCTTTTTCAGGAAGATAGTTACAAAAAACCCACCAACTTTTAAGTTCAACAAGTTTTCTACCATGAGATGGTGTTCTCTTATTTCTATGTATGCAGAGATGCCTATGCAAACCTGGAAGAAGGTGGGAAGATACGCCTTCCAAGCTTTCTCCTACCATCCCTTGAGCTTATCCTGTTTCTTTACTCAAGAAAAGGCATTGCCATGGAAGCAGACATTCAGAGCCACAGACTTTCAATGGAGAACTGAGAGCAAAGTCCTCTGCCTACTTCAACACTCACCATGTAGCCACCCTCCCAAGGCACTGCTGTTCCTTTAGAAACAATGACAACACCCCTGTCCTCCGCAATAAACTACGCCATGCTTTAAAGATCTAATTAGGAAAGATGGACACTTGTGCCTTCAAAGGTACATTAACAAGTCAGAAGCAAGCATGTGGGCTTGTGTACTGAGAACACAGCTGAAGAACCTGTTGAAATGGAACAAATGATTCTCATTACGACTAGAGCAGGTGAGCTCAAAATCCCCTCCTTTCATACCCCATTTCAGCCGTATGCCATACCAAATCGTGGATGAAGAGAACTCCACCACCTACATGGTCACAAGAAACAGAAGCTGAACTGAACAACAATCTATATGCTGGCCTAATCCTAGGCTGCACAAGGCAATTCTTTCTTCTCTTAATTACTCCTTCAGGCTCTTCAGAAGGAATTCCATCAGTTTTAACCATCCCTACACTCTCCTGAAGCCACAAAAGCTGTTTCAGCAGTCTTGATGAGCAGCTGCACATCAACGGAAAGGGCAATGAAAAGCCACCATCCTGCTCTTGACCAGGGTGGGGGAGGATGCACTTGTGGAATCTCTACGTGTGTGTGTGCATGTGCGTGCCTCTTGCACCAAAATTCTTGCCTGTAGTAAAAGGCACACAAATGACACCGTGATGGTCAAAACACATTTCCTTCAAAGGGAAGCTTTGGTGTGGCAGTCCCAAGCACAGGAACACGAGCTAAAATCCTGAATCCTGCCTGCCCGCTGTTTAAAAAGTGTGAGGACCCCTGTGCTATATGCACCACTCACACAGCCCCAGGAATTCTAATTAGCAGCTCGGCGATATTTGGTGTTGAAATCGTTTGGGTTTTAGCAGCTCACTCAGGACCTTTAAAATACATTCAGAAAACACAACAGAATATCTGACCAAGAAATTAATGTTAAATAACACAACGGAAAACCAAGATGAACTCACTTTAGTTTTAGACTTTGTCTCTTCATTTTCACCATCTTCTCCTTCTGCTGGCTCTTTGTTCAATGCAGAATAATCTTCCAGGAGGGTGTCAAAGAGTACTATCCGCTTATTCTTGAAGAATCCATAGAAATAAGCATTGCTATGAGAAGAACGCTTAGAACCTGATGGGGAAAAATTACATTAAAGACCATCATCTGAATAATCTCATGCTGTGAAGACTATGCAATATTACATAGAACAGATTCTTCCAAAGGAATTCTCAAAGTCCCCAAATGAACAGCAGACAAACTCAATCACATGAGTTTGCAGGTTGAAACATATTTTAAAATATCTAAGTAATGATGATCTCATTTGCTTGTCTTCAATAATTTTTTTTCATCTCTAACATGTAATAACTAAAATAACTAAAAATGTAAGAACAGTCATGTGAGGATCTAATATCCAGAAAAAAAGCAATTTCTATTGCAATTTCAGGTTCAAAGTGGAAAGAGCATTCTGCATAGAACATGTGCTGCCCTCCCGGCAAAGGACCTGTGACGAATACCTTCGAAATTCATTCAATGTGTCAGCAAAGGCAAAGATGATTCAAAACAGATAAGGATGAAGATGTTAGAAACAGGTAAGAAGAAGATGAAGAGATGAACTACAGATATCAGGCAGTCCCTCAAAATTATTTTTATCTGAAACAGGCAAATTTTTACAGCTACTTTTGTCTAGATCAGGTAAATCACAGACTGTTTCTACTATCACTATACTCGGGGCCGAGAAACTCATCCATTTCCATGGAACATGGACTGTTTCAGTTCACTTAAGCTGTCTAGATCAAAGCAGCTGTTAAAACTTGCCCTATTTTCGTCTACAGAAGGAACTGTTGCAACATCAGGATTGAAAGAGGTCTCTATGAGAGAAGAGGCAGATTGCTCTGTTTTTTGCAGGAAAAGGTAAGATGCTTCAAATTGAAGGCATTTGCCTTCAACTCTCACTATAAATGTATAAACTGCATAAACTCCTTAGGACACAGAATTTCCATTGTTCAACTGCAAGACAACCCATGGTATGGTCATGGTAACCTTCAGATCCAAACCAAGACAGATTAACTGAGGAAGAGGCTTGTCAGAGTATGAAGCCTCAGGATCGAGTCCCTTCTCAGTGAGGAAATCTGAACCACCACTGTCACAGGGTAACGACGTTCCCTTTCATCTGCCTATCATAAAAAACTTCATCTTCCACTAAGTGTTGGTAGAGAAGGAACCTTTGTCATGTGCTTACTACAGAATGAACCCTGAAATTAAAGGACTTGGTTGCACGTGTCAGTGAAGAAGTCAGTGCCGGAGTGGGAAGTGCCATGACAGAGTGCAGAAAAACACTGGCAAAAAGATGCTCACACATCCAGTCCCCCATGTCCGAAGGGAATGCTGCTGGCTCAACATTCTTAAGGATGACAGGAAGGAGAGCGGGGGTTTGGCAACCTCCCTCCACTGCAGACCACTGCCACTAAATGCAGGCATGCTGAAGAAGCCAATGCATAGAACACTAGGCAGGTGCCAGTGTACCAACAATTGGCTCACAGGACTTTCACCAAGGTTAAAAGCCAGGATACAGGCAGCAACACAGATGGAAAAAACTTACCTATTCAGCAAGCCTCTGCGCTGACTCTCAAGCTTGAAAAGCTTCAGCTTCTCTAGGAAAAAGAAAAGTTTCTTGGGCCCCAAGTATATCAACAGCATTAGTTCCTGGCTGTAGTGAGGCAGAGCACCCGCTGGATTTGGCCAGCACAAAGTTTTGAAAGCCACAGCTTCCAAGCTAGATAAAGCCTTCATCACCCTCTCTTAAAGCAAAATTTAACCATTTCAGCTCTTTATGCCATCTCATACTGCTTTCACCAAGGCAATAACAAAACCTGCTGATCCTTACAGCTGGGGCACAAAACCAAAACAAAATTTGGGAAAGTCCCTGAAATCAAGTTCAGAAGGGAGCAGAATGAGTAACAGTGGAAATGTCAAACAAGATGCTCCATGAACACAGAAGCGGAGAGGAAGTAACATGGCAGCTGGTATACTTCCATGACCTAAGAAAAGAGGATGAGAAATCCTAGGAAGTGAAAAAATTACAGCCTCAAGTAGAAGGTATGAGTCCATCCCCGTCCATGTGAACACTCTGTGAAGGAATAGGTGTTCTGAACATTCATAACTCTTTCAACTGTTTCACCCAGGACTTTGACACAATCAATACTAAACTGAGACTAGAAAAGATAAAAAGAAACTTTTCCCTCTGGTTTAAAGTTCTAAAATTGTAATCTTGATTCTTTTCTCACTGCTATGTATTTCCACTACCAGAGCCAAGACAAGGCTTCCAATGAGAGGCTGAGTTAAGGCTGTACAATTAGCTTTCACTTTTCTGACCTTACGGCAGAAAAAGGAAAATGGTACAGGCATTGACAAGTACTACAATAGCTGAGGAATATAAGCAACTGCCCTACTACAGCATCTACAGTCAAACCTAAAAATCCACAAATTCAAAATTACAAAGTCTTTTTATTAAAAAAAAGTCTCACCTTCAACAACATACACCTTAGTCAGTGGGAAGTCAATGCTCTTTGCCATTGTTTCAATTTGTTGCTTGAGCTCTCCCTCAGGAAGCGGAATGAATTTATCAAACAAAGGTGCAATGTAGTCTGCATAGATTGTAACAAGCACCTGCGAACACATACAGATATTAAGGCATACAAATGTGTGTTTCCTACAAAAGGTGGAGCACGATTAAGTACAAATAGAGGGCACAATCTCAGAAAAAGCACTTGATAAAACGGTCCTGTATGAAGTGTGATCTATGGCAAGGCTCTCTATAAGTCACCCCATCAATGAAGACAACTACTTAGTTTGTTGACAGCAATTCAACAGCAAGATGGGGGTGGGGCAGGTTGATCTACAATCTACACTCCTCAGCGAAATTCATGTGAACAGTGCTTTTGCTCTGACAGTTCATGAAACTGCAGAAGGCAAAGCCACTATGACAACTGGGAGCAGTGGTCTTACCAGTGACAGGCTGACACTTTCACCCACTTCACCAATAATGGAAAGTTCTGAAGTGTTTCATAATGAACAGTGGAGCCCACTGAACCAGGAGATAGTTCTGCTTCTTCAAATTCCTGCTAACTCACAAAGCCATGGTCTAAAACAGGAAGAAATTTCATGTTTTGTATTTTCTTCCCCCTCTTTCAGTTGTATGCAGAGCTAAGGAACTGCCTGATGCCTCTGGTCCACAATGATTAACAGTTGTGTCCCCCAAATCACTATAATGCACCTGCATCTCTTCAAACCAGCAGCAGATGCAACCCAGATGAGAAAGCCAGGTCTGGAATAACACTGTGATGGGGAGGAATGCTGAACTCCCTTCCCTCACACTCTTGACCTTCATGAAGTGGTTTTTATTTAAGTCTTTTAAAGGACTGGGAAAAAATTTTAAGTCCTGGTTAGCAGAAAAGGTATGGTACATAAGAGGCAAACAGACATCAACATTAACTTCAAAGCTATCTTGACAGGGTTTTTTCCACTGAAAACAGTACCTTGACTTTTGAAAATATCTGCACTGTTGAAAAAAAAGTCCAGTGAAATATAAAACTAGGGAAACTGACTTTTCCAAGTCATAGCAAGTGTGGGCATCAATACGAAACACCGCTAGAAAATAAAAGTAGCTCAAATGCTGAACTATGATTTAAGTGTATAGAGCTGATTAAAAGCTTGAAAGAAAAAGAGCAATTCCTTAAGAAGTATTGATCAGAGTCTGCACAAATCTTTCTGTAAAAGTCATTTCAATACCCATGAACTACATTTTTGAGACCTAACACCATGATTTTTCAGAACACGTTCAGAGACAAAAAAAGGGAAGATGACAAAGCGTAAGAACACCTGGACTACAGAAAGCAGGAGCCAGCACAACAAAGCAAGAGGAAACACTGTAATTAAGCCAATAATTAAAAACAAGCTTGAAAGAATTCAAGGTAGCAATTGCAAGCTAGACTTACCACCTAAGCAGGGCACTTCTGCTACAATACTATTGTCACTGAGTTCCTCAGAAACACACCGCTGGTAACTGCACTATGCCAAAATATGCCACACAGAAATCCACTAATCCACACAGGTTTTACTTCAGTTACACATTAGGCATCAATGAAGAAAAAATACAAGTAAGCAAGAAATAAAACTGAGATAATGAGATCTGTATCCCAGAAAAACAGGATTATGAAAAGACTTTGCAGTCATGATTTCAACTGAGCTACATTTCCTTCCATGCTGCCATATCTGAGAAAGCCAATGCAGCTACTGGGTATGTAAGTGGGAAATCAAGACCTTCCTGCACTAATTGCAGTGGCCTCCCATGTAGCATTACTATCTTGTTTTTTGTACAAATGTGGCCAGCCAGTGCCTCTGCTTTAGAAAGGAAGCTGACAAATTGAGAGTCCAAGAAACCTAGAAAAGTGATCTGAATCTAGAAGCAGTGGGCAGAAAGAAAAAGAAAAATATAAAAAGCAACACTTACTTAACTCATGAAAGAGAAGCTTAAGAAAGAAAAAATAATCATGTTTCCTGCTTAGGTATTCCTAAACATTTTCCTCTAGACGCACTTCAGTTCGACCAGCAAGTCTGAACTTGACGTGAAAATTAGGGATTGATTGATCCAAATTTATTCTTAGGCTAACATGGCAGTCTTTATTACATTACTGCAAAGCAGTAATTCTTTTGCTTATTTAGGTGCTTTTTTAATCTAAAAATGAATTAATGTATACAGCAGTACTACAGCTTCTTCCTGGGTGAGCAATGGTTAGAATATTGAGCAAAATGACATTAGAGCACTATGCTGAAATAGAAAAAAAAGTAACAAGATAGACCTCGGAGCTTATAGTAACAATAAAAACCATCAAATTCTTATGATGTATACAAAAAGATCCTTTAAATGTAAGCCCTAAAAATGTCAGTGTATAAAACCAGCTATATAAGCAGAACCCGAAATAAAAAATTGCTACCCTCTCAATACAAAGCAATGCCACTGAGAATTGGTTGTTTGATTCTGTAAGAAAAACCCTGTGGAAACACTACAAATCAAAGCACATTCTGCCTTGTCTTGCCAAACTGCTGGCAGTTGTCCTTGTGTCCTTTCTGTATTTTAGAAAAATGAAAACCTATCACTACATAGTACTGTATTTTTGAATGTTTATTTTTCAACTGATGAAAAAACTCCAGTATTAAATAGATAAAATGTATCACATTAGTGTGGACAATTAATATAAGCAATCATTCCTGTACAAGTACACTGGGAGCACGACACACTGTTAAAAGCTGTAGATATTAAATTTCCCAGAGGCTTAGATTTTTCTCCATTTCCTTTCAGTTATGTTTTTAAAGTTCAGCATGTTGAGCCATGCAAGTAAGCTAGCATTTGAAAGAAACCCAAACATATTCTCGTACTCACCAAGGAAACAACTAATGTGAAGAGCCAGGCATAGATGAAGAAGTAGTCTCCCCCTATTTTAATAATGTAGAGCAGGAGGGATGTCACTGGCAATAGAATACACTGAGTCACAATAAACTTCTTGACAGCATCCTTAAAAAAAAATCCCAGTGTCTGTAAAGAAAGGATATCAGTGATATTTTCAACATAAATACTGATGTGCCACAGGAGTTAATGAACTGATCCCTTCAGTGGATGCACAGAAACAAAGACAAACTGCAGACCATCAATACCAATGTGATAAGGAAATCAGTCGGTTAAGAAAAGGTAGAAGAAGCTTTTCACCTCCTCTCCTGGTAGCTGTGGCTCTTTACATCCATGCAGACTCGAAGCCCATGCAGATATACTCTTCCTTAGACCGAAACCCTTATTTTCTGTTGCACATATATACTTCATTAAAGGAGGCAGAAAAAAAAATAAGCTTATCTGTCCCTTCATTCCTTTACCAATCTATATCCTAGACATTATGGGATTTTTAGAGAATAGGAAACTCTTAAAGAAACATAGCTGTTCTAAAATAGTTTGTCCTTGAACAGGATGAAAGAACTCCATCTTAACTTTCAGTTATCGCTAAAGCTGATTGTCTTAATTGGGGATATATAGAAGTCCTATTAAAGATTTCTAGATATATATTCACCATTTTACTCCAAGCTTCCACTGGCAGGCAGTTACTACTCATGTAGCTGTCTCAGGTTTTAAAATCAGTGTAACATCCCAACAAGGTTGTATTAAAAAGCCCATGCTAAGTTAAAGATATCAAACTTGTCTGGAAAGAAAAAATATACTGGTAAAACAGATTTAAATTAAAACTAAGGATTTGGATAGAGGCCTCAGACTTCCATGACTATAAGAAACACAAATCAGACATAAACCCACAATTTTCGACTATTCTTTATGTAGACATACTCGCTTTGGTCATGGTGAGCGCACTGGGGATATATTCTTGCTACGCAACCATTAGTATCAACAGTAACACAACTGTAGAGACACATGCCCAAACAAATGGAGCGCTCCTGAAGATACTGTTCCTTGACTGCCTTTAATATTGCCAGGTGGTATGGGCTCCCTATTCCAGCAAAACAGTTCTGTAACTAGAAAAACAAGACTTGTAGCTCTTATTCACACTAAGCAGTGGGGAGGAACGTCAAAGAAATTCTGCGCGTCATCCTGGACAAAAAAAAAGTTTCTGTTTGGTCAAGACTCTCAAACTGGTACAACCCAGTAGAGAGAAAACAAAATACATAGCAGTGTGTTCTTCCTTTCTTACTTCCTCAGCTCAGCCAGCCAAAGGCCTGTTAAACAGCCTTTTTATTTTTCAGCTTAGTAAACAGCTGAAGAAACTGTCTTAACAGAAAGCTTAACAGAAGTGTGCTGCCATTGCTGGGAATCCGTTTAGCTCAAGTTTTCATTTTAACTCTTCCTTTATGTCCAGCTCCACAATCTAGGAGTAGAGCTATAAAACTGCATGGTGTCTTTCATCTTTGCCCTGCCTCTCTCCTGCTTTCCAAGGCAGATGTGACTTCGAGAGAAATACTAGTTTTCAGCAAGCCACTCCCATGGAAGAAGTCATGTATCTGAAGATCATTTGAGAATCATTGCTAGAAATTCCAAAGTCTGGGCTGGTACCAGGTGTGAATTTGGCTCATTCACTGAAGGACCTAGTCCATTAGCCTGAAAGAGGGAGGTTTGACCGTGTTCGTAAGACATTTGGTACCTCAGATCGGACTGGAGCTGGACTCAGCCTTCAATTCTTGGCATGCAGATCACTGTGGTGAAAAAAACCTTGTAAAAGACTTCCTGGAAGAAAAGATTGCTTGACTCATGCTCTGGAAACATAGGAATGTTCCTTCCTCCCTTGATAGGAACAGGAGGTTAGTCTGCCAGTACGCTCACTCTAAAGTCTGCGGAAGGGAAGGAGTTCTCCAGGACCATGGCTCAGAATCACCTAGGATATGAATAGCCGTGTATGCCATCATTCTAAGAACAAGTATTTACTTGCTGGTGAGAGAAAAAAAGATTGTCAAGAAGTTACACCGATGTTTTTAGAAGCACAGGGATTTTTCTTTTTGTAAGACTAGAGAGCTAAATGGAATCTAAGAAGAGTTCCGAGTTGGTCACAAGCTCAAGGCTAACCAGAACAATCTTCAGATTTGCTTCCCAAAGACTGGAGCAGGAGCCACCACTGGCACAGTATCCAAATACTGGGGGCAGGGGGAGAAAGAAAACAAGCTTTGCAGCTTCCAGAAATATACTCAGATGTCAAGGCAAAACTGTTCAGTGAGAATTTTCATAGTTGGGCTTCCCTAAGAAAACAGTATGCCACGAGATAACCGAAGTGAATCAGAGTAATACAGGATGTGTCAGGATCTACACACTTCTGTTTTAAAGATGACTGAAAGAAGGTGCAAACTGAATCATTGCATTTAGAACTTTTTTTCCTCACTCATTTTCTTACTTCTTTTATAAAAAGAAGAAACATCAATTCTAAGAAAAAGAAAGAAAATAGATTAAAATTAGGTATTAGGAAGAAATTCCTTACTCTGAGGGTGGTGAGGCATTGGCACAGGCTGCCCAGAGCAGCTGTGGGTGCCCCATCCCTGGCAGTGTCCAAGGCCAGGCTGGATGGGGCTGGGGGCAGCCTGGGCTGGTTGAAGGTGTCCCTGCCCACAGCAGGGGGTTGGAACTAGATGATCTTTAAGGCTTAAGGCCCCTTTGAACCCAGATCATTCTATGATTCTCTGAATTTATCAATTTACTAAGAATATAATGAGTTTCGAAACAAACTGATTCCACTTCTTTAGGTCTAACTGTCTTTCTGCCTCCATAGAAATTGGAAGACAAAACTAGCAAATATCAGAGCATCTCTGATTAAAATGAGCCAAACAGCTTTATCCCACATCTGCTACCCATCCAAATTTCATTCTACTGTAAAAAACCCCAAAACTTCCTAGTAGACTTGGAACTGAAAGTACTGTAGACAACACTAGCTGAGTCCAAAAGCAGAAAACAAGTCATGCTCTGCCATGAAATGGCTAATGATGTGTGTCAGGTTGAGGTTCCTCTCCCAAAAGGGAAATCTGATCTCATGATAAACTGATACTGAAACAGGTTAAGCTGTGATGGTGAAAGAAATTAAGAAAGGCAGGGCTGATATTGAGTACCTAAGAGAACTACAAATGAAGAGCTGAATTCTCTAATTTAGCTAAGGCTGATAGAAGAAATCTATACATGAAATAAAACGAGGAGGAAAGTGACTTCTCTCTTTTGTTTCATCTGTTCAGTGTCCATGAATCAGAACTGCCCTGTCAAGCAGTGATCCAGACTTCTCAGGAAGGGCATATGAAGGACAAAGAATAGTCCATTCAAAAAAGAACAACTGAGGTATGAAATGTTCTTTGTTCTACTCCTAGAACATGCGCTTCTCTGTGCTAAGAGGCATGGGCTCACACAGACATTCCGGTTCTGCAACAGTCACAAACTGTCACTGCTCTTACCTTTTTGCAGTGTGAGTAGAAATGTTCCTAAAACTAATAATCTTTGGCACAGATAGGGACACACCAGTCTGCCTAACCAACCAAACCTTCTGAAGATGTTAAATTAGTATAAGTGCTATCTGCAATACCTGTTGGTTGAAGCCGTGTTTCTCTTCTATGACAAATGTGTTATATAAACTCCATGGGAGACCAGTCACTGCACTGAAAAGTGTTGCAAGCAGCAGAAATACCAATGATTGAACAATCTAAAAAAAAAAATAATAAAAGAATAATGAATTTTTCTGACCTGTACTAACATTAATATCTGGGTGTTAAAAATGGATTTTATGTCAGTGGTTTAACGGCAACCAGTTAGGAAATGAACCTAGATAAATTCACAGAAATAACATTTGTGATGATTAGATTACTTATCACTGGAATAGCTTACTATGTTAAAGAAAGAAAAATACATACTGATTAAACAGATTTGGGACAAGAATTTGGATAGATGCCTCAACCACAGCACAAAGACAACATAAGCAGTACCCTCAAATTTCTTTGACTTTTATTGTGCAGGAAGATCACATCTAGGATTAATAAAAAGACAACACCCAAACAAAAAGCTCCCAAAAACCCAACCCACCACCTCATCTGACTGCTGTAGCTTTGAGAATTTAAAAGGCTATTTTAATTAGTAAGCTAATGTAAAAGTCACATACTGTTATTAGTTCTCAGACTCACTCAGTCACTGTGTTCACCAGAAAATATCTGTTATTTTTAGTACACGGTACCGGTAGCTAAATCCCACCTTAAGTAAATGCAACCTTAAAAAATATAAATTATTACAACAGTATAGTTCATGGACTAAATATTTTCACTAAAATTTAAAGACTGCTTACCTCATATTCTGGTCCAAACCCAGCACGACCAGAGATATGACCAGACAGATTCCAGAGAAAAGGAATTCCTCCACAGAGGAGAATCATCTTGAAAACAAAAGCACAAACCCACAACATACCCTTGCACAGGTGGAAAGTCCATTTAGGAGCAGATGCATTAGCAGGACTTTGAAGCACCCTCTCCGGAGCCCTTTCAGTCCCAGGGTTTTGACATGAGCGATAAAATCTGTGCAAAGCCAGAGAATGCATTGAGGGGCTGTTTATATCCAGATCCATTATTTTTGCAGAGGTGTTTGTAAATGAATGATTGCGGGGGAGGGAAATGTACATAACACAGCTAAAGCAGCATGTTTTACTGTGTTTTCTGATTCCATTTTACTCCTTTAGTCTCTCTCGTCCCCAAGGATTTTTCTGAAGGGCTGATAAAATAAAATGGGTGAAACAAAGCCATAAGCCAGTTAAGTCTGAAAGACATGTCATCTCATCTAAAAAGAAGAAACGGACCATTTCCATGCCTAGGGCTGACAGCAACGCCTGAGCTAGCAATAGTGCTATTCCATTTGATTTATAGAATAATGGGGTGACAAATGATGACAAAAATAAACTTTTACTGCACTGAACTGCTCCTTTATTTATGAAATTTGGCCAAGTAGTGAAATCTTTTATCTGCAAGTTGTAACATGGAGTGGAAACGAGCGATTATGGTGTGGTAATAGTAATCCAGTGATGGAGGCCGAGTCAGTCGGAAATGGATTGAGGTAAAATAACTACCGCACCATGATAAATGTGAACAGCGCTTTGCTGACAGATGATCTAACAGGTGTTCATAACAACTATATAAGAGGATTTATTTATGACTAGCCACAGCCGCAGCACTGTAAATCAACTCCAGCAGCTGCACACCGCTGAAACCAAGTCCCTGATGGAGAAACAGTGCAAGAACCCAAAAGAACACAATTCACTCCAGAATCTTAATCATCAAATAACATGTTTTTTCGAGCAATTACACCACAGTGCAGAATCAGAATGAGTTTCAATTACCTGAAGCTGAGCCACCAACTAACTTTGCCCAAATGCAGGCATTGGCAGAGGCCCACAGATCCGGCTGGAGCAGAATAGTTTCTTTTGGACCCGGCGTCAAAGAGGTGCCCTGTTGGTTCCCCCCCCCCGCCCCCCCCCCGATAAAATAAGCCACTTTGGTGCTGTTCTGGCAGGGAACCATGACAGAAAGGGCAAAAGGGACAGAAAGGGCTCCTCTCTTTGCCTCACCAGTCCAAGCTCCGTCAGTGAAATTATCTGATTACCAAAACCAATGCCAAATCCCACCAAAACGCTGCAGTCTCACATGAGGTCTTTACATTCAAATCATACTGTTGGCTTGCTTTAGAGCATGGATCTGGAAATATTTGCAGACAGACAGCTGAGGGAGGAATCAACAGTATCAAGTGGGACAGGTACCTGTTTTTTTGCCAGAATTGGAAAAAACATTCTAAAAAATAACTGAATTTGTAGTTCTTCCATCTCGTCTACCTTCCTTGCAACTGACACTTTAGAGTCATAGGAATACTATTTACTTTCTAAACAGAATTCAGCAAGTGCTGGTATGCTCTGCGGTACCGATATGCACGCAGAGTTCAACTAGACACCTAGACATCCTCACACAAATACAAAAAATATGGACAAACCAAAACAAAAATGATAGGAAATGATAAATACTGCGGGATCGGATTATCGCGTGTGTGAAGCACCATCTGTGAAGAGAGGGAAGTGCTGCCTGCAGGGAGGTACGTTGGTACAAGCCTACAGGCACCATTCAGAAGACGTGGGGCTCTGCAGCGCAGCGGGGCAGAGCCAGCTGCGCCGTGCCAGGCTGCAGTGCCAGGCTGCAGCCCCAGCGCTCGCCCCTGCGGGCCTGCTCAGGGTCACCAGCTGTGGAGGCTGCGGCGACAGGGAGGCGGCATGCCCAGGCAAACCCTCCTGGGGTGGCCTTAAGACTGCTCAGCCCATGCCTGCCCTTCACTTGGGATTCAATTACAAACCTCCACTGAAGCTGCAGGCCTTTCTGGGGACCGGTATCCCACGGGACTCCTGCCTCCGTGGCCCAGGGAGAGGGGCTTGCTGCCTCTCCTCCAGCCCGCCCATCTTCCTCCTTCACCCAGGCAGGGTGCTGGCACCTGGGTGCCCCTCTGGCGCCCTGGCTGTGGGGGCAGGTCCAGGCCAGGCGTGCAGGGGTGCTGCGGCGTGAGCAGGGGCTGCTCCATCTGCCCTCAGAAGCCACAGCTACTGAGTCTTAACTCAGGGGACACCTGCAGCACTGCTCCCCGCCAGCCTCCCTGGTGGCCTAGGCCTCAGAGCCCTGTGAACGTGAATGTCCTGTGGCTGCTGCTGGTGCTCTGAGGTGATGAGGGGCAGCTGAATGACTCAGGTGTGGCATGTGGCAGACTGAGAAGAGGTGACGCTGCCTCTCCCAAGGCTCCTGCCCTCCCTGCACCTCCTTTCCCTGCTCTGCTCCAGCTGCCAGGCTTGGGGTGCTGCTGTGAGCCCAAGCTGGGCATTCCACAGTCCAAGGCAAGGCTGAAGCTCTGCAGGCAGGCTCACTTTTCCCAGCTGTCTCCCCTCATCCACCTGCCGTTTGCCATTGCTAATGGCTGAACGGCTGCCAGTCACGGCTGGTACAAGACTTTCACCACTTTCCCAGAGTCCACCAGCATCTTTACAGGATGGGAGGGTGAGAAGGACCTGAGTACACCAACAGCTCTTGCTCTTTCTTAGAGGAACAAGGTGACTTGTAAGCTGATTTTACAAGGCTTAAGTCTAAATCCTTCCCATCAAGGAGAAAAACCAGGTCTGGGTTGAGGCAGAGGCAGGCCTGGAAATGTGGATGGTGGCTCACAACACACTTGCTTCATTAGATGGTGCTAAAGGCAGAGCTGCTGTCCCCTTCCCTCTCCTCTGAAAGCCATGACTGGGAAGGTGGGCAAAGGAGGAGGAAAGTCACCAGGAGTGGGATGAGAGCAGGCTGGGACCTGGAGAGGACTGGAAAGGCAGTGGTGGAAGCCAGCAACACTGATTTTTGCCCTCTCTCTTGTATGTGCACAATGGGAAAAAGGAGTTTAGAATAACACAACTAGTAAAGATACATTTATATGGACCAGACTATATACAGGGATTTAAGTGGATCAGGAATTGGAACAGTATGGTCACAGCATGAGCTCAGAGTTACCAGCCACTGAAGAGCAATTCACCTTGTACCTTCTGAAGCAAAATCCGTTAGCTGTAGGACTGGAAATGCAGTGGTGTTTACCATCTCTTTCTCTTCCAAACAGGTTCACTGGACTGTACACAAGTATACCAGATAAGGGGAAAATAACCTGAACAGAAGCATTGCTTTTACCAGGGTTGTGCACAAAGGCTCCTATCAGCAATCAAACCACACTATGAAACACAGCAAAGCCTGGTGTCTGCACCACAAAACATTTAACTGTTATAAAAACACACACTTCATGGTAAAACAAACAAGAATGTGGGGAAGGGCAGAAAGACAAACTGATAGAAAATGAAGGGAAGAGTCCAATCCTCATTCAATCTAATGCTTGTTTCAGACACACATTAAAAGTCAGATGAGGGCTTGGGAGGATTCAACTTACCTGTACGTTGCTTACTGGAATCCTTGTTAGGGTATTTAAGTGCCAAGTTAAAATTAATTCAAGCATATAAGATACTGTATGCAAAACCACACAGTTCAGTAATTGAATATTTAAAAAGAAGAATTAATACTAATTATGGTAATGGACTATTGCAAAACAAAGTGTGTAAAAGGATTTAATCCTATCACCAAATATCAGTAACCAGCCTAAGACACAGATCAAGAGGATTTAGAGCCCATGCGTTTTTTTATGTCCTATCTAATACATATCTGGATATTCCTTTGCTAACGTACATTTCCTGCTTTGTTCCTGTTTTAGTAATCATCATATTATCTTGTGACAGCAGATGATCAGAGCTTCAGTACATGTTGTGTTTAAAACGGGAAAAAAAGTTAATTCCTTCCTCCAATTTACATATATTGCTTTAGAAATGTTACAGAATGCCACCTTGTTCCTGATTTAGTAGGAAAGATCATCAGGAAAGCCTAATTCATCTGTTCTATGCCATTCATTATTTCATACATTGTATCATGGTCCTACTCTAAAAACACTTCCATTATTTCCATTATCATTTCACATGGTATTCTATGTATATCTTCCACTATTTTGTTCCTAGCTCTAGACCCATTTCTGCTTCTGCTATTTTTCTTTAGAAATTAGTTACTAGAATTAAAGCAGGCTATGCATGAAAAGATACTATCCTTTCATACAACATCATAAAAAGTAAAAGGAATATGAGGAAAAAAAATATGTTATTTTTACTGTCATGCATTAAGCCTATGTTTATGTTCTGCCATCCATAGAAATATAACAACTCTTCCCTACATTCTATCCATTCCAAATGGTTTGAGTTATTTTGGAATAACTGAATTTGAAAAGTTAGTTATTGAAAAAAAAAAAGAAAAAAAGAAAAAAAAAACCAAACCCTTCCTCTTCACAAAGGGGGAACATATGTGTGTGTGGAAACAACCAGGAAGCAAAGAAGCAGCAAATTGTCAATCTCTCACTATGCAGAAACTTTCTCATCTGCTTGCCTGTGCTCTTTTTGCAGAATTCTTCAATCCGTAATTACCAGCATCAGTTTTAAAGCTTGGATTAAATCACAATAATCTTGGGAGTCTCTTTGAGTTTTACTTACCTTGGGCATGAGTGAATTAAACAGCTAATCAAATTATACTCAAATTTCCTACTGATGATAATACATTTCAGTTTGTAGGTCTTACCGGTTTTCCTGTTTCTGCAGGTTCCATTGCACTTTAACTCTTCATGACTTCAGTAATTAACCCTCACCTCCCACTCTCTAAACTGGACCTCAACAGAATTCCCTAACCATCTTAGCAAAGTCCACCTCACTAGTACTGCAATACTATGCTTTAGCCTTGCTCCTGCATCTGAAGTTGCGTGTGTAGGTACATTCCAAGGCTGCCTAGGTCTAGATTCTCACTTGAAGCTGGGTGGTTCTCGTTCCGCAGCTCCTCACTGAAAAGCGTGCCCACAGATGCGGGAGCTGCTGCTACCTGCTACATATAAGTCACTCTGAAGTGAATTCTAGGTTGCACTTTCGACTGGTCATCTCCTTCATATCCTAATAACCTTTCATATGCCTCTACGAATGATGAAAAGTATGAAAAAAGTGAATAAAAGTGATACACAGGAAAACAAGGAACTATTGTTAACTACTGCTAACTGGCTGAA
Organism: Microhierax caerulescens; assembly: GCA_035590215.1. NCBI lineage: Eukaryota > Metazoa > Chordata > Aves > Falconiformes > Falconidae > Microhierax > Microhierax caerulescens. The sequence goes on along the minus strand of JAVJGJ010000037.1, from coordinate 117,966,591 downwards.
TTATGACTGAGTGCAACTTCCACTATTAATGTAAGGCATGTACATGTGCTCATGCTTAGGTTCCTGAAGAGCTCAGCTTTATTGTATGCAGAGATATTTTACTACTGAAATACTTGTCTTTAAAGAAAGTTTATCTCCAAGTTACTGTTTGTCAAAGGCAGCATAAATTTTCAAATCACACCATCAGCCCAGATACCTGTTACCAAGAGTGTTCGAACCACTGGAACAAGTCACAAGCATAGAAAAATGTAAATTAACACCAGAACTCCCCAAATATCCTTACTATACACATTTCTGGGGTTCACTATTAAAATGTATAAAATACTTTAGGGAGGCAGAAATTACTCAGCAATGTGTATGACTTATACAGCATTAATATGCTTTCCTTTGATTTATACTGTGGTACAAGACAGTTTTCTTGTTTTCTGCTTTACAAACGTGGCTGAAGCTTCTGGATTTTGGTCTTTTCTCAGGAAGTGTGGTTCTGCACCTTCCCCTCACCACCTTCTCACTGAGTCTTAATGTCAAATCCTATGCAGACCACTAGGCATTTTCTCTTAGATGATAATATTTCCAATGCCAAATAATTTTTCATGTTTGAATAACTCTGATACCACACTTGAAAACTGTAATTCAAGAAAAACCTTACTGCAGGATTAGGACTTTAGAAAATAATGTAAATGTTGATTAAGAACATGTATATTTCTGTGGAGGGCATAAGACTCTTGTTTCTTTGTCTGAGAAGTACCAGTGTATTTTGGGTGCTAGCAAAACCTAGCTTCTACACAGAAGTACAACTTACATAACTAAAAAAACGAGCCCCTCTTCAAGATTTGCCAATAAACTCTACTACACATTGGAGCTACCTTTCAGTTCTACTGAATTTTGGTAGAAAATTTTAGAAGAATTTTCCAGTGTACAGTAATGCAACATTTCTGTTGAAGCAGTATTTCCTATCACCCAGAAAGATAAACCAAACCAGTGCCCTTTAGTCAGCACCAAAGGACCATGCAAGGGTCTTGGTGACAAATCAAGGGTAGAGTTATCCAAATTTCTCCATGTCATGAAAACATCTCTGGCAGAGCCATGAGTTAGTAAGAAAAGCCATGTCGGAAGCAAGGAGAACTGTTATGAAATGACAAAGCTCAGCACCTTCAGTCCTACCATGTAACCTGAACATGAAAGGAAGGTCAAAACCAGTGACCAGGCTACAAGCAGAAAACTGAGTGACACAAAGGTTGCAAAGCTGTTGGTCTTCTCAGCCCTTGAATTTCTCTTTGCCTTAAGCCCTGGCTTATGCACAGGTGGGATATGTCTTAATCTCAGTTTACAAAAGAAATCTGAAGCAAAGATTTGAACTATTTATTAAACTAGATGGCAGTATTTG
>JAVJGJ010000037.1:117909052-117957245 GCA_035590215.1 Microhierax caerulescens | reverse complement strand
TGGCGCGGGGCTCCCTCGGGGCGCGGAGGCGGAAGCGGCCCTGCGGGTGGGCTCCTCTCCCCGGGGAGCGGCGGGACGGGGTAAGGCGACCGCGGCGGGTGACAGCCTAGTTAGGAGCCCGCGGGCCTGCGCCGGGCCCGGGAAGGTGTCGAGCGAGGGGAGGCTTGGCAAGGAGACACCGGGGTAGCTCCGGCGGACGCTGCGCCTGCGGGCCCCCGGTGCGGTGAGGCGGAGGGGGAGCCCCCGGTGAGGCGGAGGGGGCGCCTCGGTGAGGCGGAGGGGGAGCCCCGGTGAGCCGGTGGGCACTCCCCGGAGTGGGGAGGAGGGCAGGCGCCTGCCGGTTGGCGTGAGACACCTGCGCTGCGCTGCAGCCTCTCCTGATGCTCAGGTGCAAGGATGTAGGGACTGATGTTAGGGAAATTCCCCGCCCTAACTTCATCCATTAGTCTTTATAGTACGACAGTGTATTAACTTTAACGTATACAGTAGTGCACTGGAGTGCAATGAGGTAGTTGGAATTTTACTGGAGACTTTGATATCTTCATGCTTAGGTAAAACAAACTAAAGGACAGCCTAGGCCTGGCGAGACTTTGCTTCTTGGAGACTTAGAGGTGGCCATGAAGGATAAAGGATACCCCTGGACAACCCTTGAAACCTTCCCAGCATCGTCTGCTGTAGCATCTTGGTACCATCAGGAGATAAGTAACTCCAGCAAGACTGACTCCAGGTTCATCTGGATCAACAGACAAGTGGCAAGAATGATGCCGAAATGTAGCTTTGCAAAGTTTTACTACGATTAGTAACTGGTACTGTGGATGATAATTACTCAAATCATGTTGCACCTGAACATTTGAAGGGTATAAGAACCCCATGCCCCCATTTGGCTGGGTCACCTCATAAGCATGGATAAATGTTTACCCCTGTAATTATATACTTTGCATCCTGATCTTTCCTCAGGTGGCACAGGCCAGTTGTAAAGCTTCATTAACACTGAGGTGTGGTGCAGAGCAAAGCATCATTTTACCTGCGCTCCAGAGAGAGACTCAGGGGCCCCTCAGAAACCCAACTGTAGCCGTGATCACAACAAATTGAAACACTTCTGGAGGCTGACCAGAGGTGCACGGCTGAGGCAAAGGATGTTGAGAGGCAGAGTTATGAACAAGACCAGTGATCCCGCCTAAGGCAAGGACCCTTTAGGAGTTCTGCCCCATCTGTGCAGCCATTCTGGCACCCCAGCCTCCAGTTTGACTTAGGAAAAGGGGATCACATAGGTACCCTGAGACAGCAGTAGGCTAGGGCCCACTCAGTGATGTGCAGTACAGGCACGAAAAAATTTGTTGCCATCTGACTCCAACCATGAGGACACAGTTTGACCAACGTGGAGGAGGACACTGAGAAGATTTTATTTTGTGTGCCTCCACATGCACTGGGTCTCCTGCGTTCTGAATCAGAGACAATATTGACAGTGTACACCAACAGGCCCAGCTTGTGGGGCAACAACCCTACCATCTCCCAGAAGAGGCAGAGGAGTGGCTTGATAGCAGTGCAGCAGAATTGGTTGGGCAAGGGCAAACAATATAATTATCAAGTGAATCTGATCAGCTAGGTCAATATACTTCTGAATGTGCCCAAGCACTTTCTAGCAGCGGGTAGTGTCCATAGGAGCCTCATTGTTCTCTGGGTATTATTCTGACACAAGCGCATCTTGTGCTGAAATTGCTACAAAGCTTTATCTATTTCATTGTTGTCTCCCAATTTCAGATCGTACAGAATCAAAATATCTTTTCCATGCTGTGCTGTTTATCCCACATGGATCTGAAATCCTGCCCTATCTCCAGCTTCACTTTTCCCAAATACTTTTCAGCTGGCTCCATCTGATAACATTAGGAAGTTTTCCACCAGTCTTTGTTATTTTATAGTTTCTGCTGGTTCCCACTGCTGCTACTCAGCAATACTCACCTGCATCCATTTACATCTGCCATTCATCCCAGCATTGCACAACATGAACTTAGATGCTAGAGCTGAATTACCTTTCTCAAATGCAGTGTTCCTGCTTCTCTGTTCATACGCCCTCTTGCCCTCCCTGCTCCCCAGTACAATTAAGAATTTCAGCAGAAAGCCCACTTGCATAAGCAGGGAGTTTCTTAGTGATCTAAAATGCAAGAGAGTAGACTCCCGACTGCCGCACTGCTCCTCTCTCTTGCTTTAGCAAGAACACTTGAAGGGTGTTCTTCATTACTGGATGGATGCAATTTTTGCTACCGAGGCCAGTCGTCTCTGTTCCGTCCTTTCACAGGCTCACAGAGATCTTTCCTCACTGCTTTTCTGAGCTGGAAGACCAGAAAAGATCTTCCAGCACCACTCCAATAATTTACAATATTATTTTTTTTTTACTTTTTTTTTTTCCTTCTGATTTCCAGTACGGTGTTCCTGTTGATTTGCTCCGTGCAATACTCTCTGTAAGCTCACACGATATGTGGGGGCAAGACAGAAGAGGCCCTCCTCCTCAGCGTGCATTTGCTGCCCAGTCAAAGGGCGGTTAGTTTTTCTTCATCCACTAGACTTTTAATTTCTCAGGTACAGTCTGTATGCAAGGTTTAAATTACTTTTCTTCGGTACAAGTTACCTAGACTAAACAATATAAGCACATAAAGCCTCACCAGTACTTGACCAAATTCTTTCACAGGCACACTAAGAGAAGGGAAATGCAAAAATTAATATTGACTAAACTTGTATTTGACCGGCTTTTGCCCCTGGTATAGCAAGCAGTCCCTTGACTGTCTCCTAACAGCTGTGGTTTTTTCTCCTTGCAATGCAGTATGGTTGACTAATTCTACCAGAGTAAGCTCTGTTAATTCCTTTTAAAAATAAAGCAGTCTGGCACGACACATGTTCCATGAAGTCATTTGTTTGGCTGCTTGCTCTGGGACTGCTCATTGCAGGCAGACAGGTATTGCTGCAGAGGGATTCCCAGAATATGGGTTTCTTCCTTTTTAAAAAGGGGGAAGAATTCAAGGTAATTGGCCTCTCCCGGTCAAGCCAACGGAGATCTGCCACAGAGACAAGCAGCTGCTACAGATAATCCCTGGAGATCAGCTGAGATAGCAGTAACTTGGTAGACAACAGTAATTTACTCGTGCAGAGGACATGATAGCTTATAGTGGAAGGACTTGGGGTGCAGGGCACCGCTGCAGAGCACTGTCAGGCATGTTCACATTAGGAAGGCTGCGATTCCAGTCTGACCTGTTATTTTTTCGTGATTCTGTTCTCCTTGAGTAAGCAAATGGCAGGATGTGCACTTCTGGGTGAGGAGATGAAGCCCAAGTTTACTTTTGTAAAGGAAGATAAAATGGATTATAGCATAGGAAAAAAAACAGGAGTAGAGAGACCGGAGTATAGAAGAGGGGAAGCCTGCTTAGAGGACGGCGATAGGGAGTTTGGGAAATGGAGATGCAATTTGTAGAAGCTTGCCCTTTGTATATTGGTGGTGACTAACCATATGCACTAACTCCAACTTGTTAAAAGCAGAATACCTTTGAGGAGCTTCACACGTGACTGCTCCGTGGGATTGCAGAACTACGGTTGTCACAAAATTTGTGCTTAATATGCAGATTTGTTTATACAACAATTGGCAGGATTAATTTTTTTAACAGCAAAGCTGAACACCGAAGAACTTTAATACACAGCTTAAACAGTAGGATTGTATAAGGGTAATTTTGTATGATTTTGCAGAGTTCTTTGGTGGCAAATTTGCAGCAGAGCTTATGTGAACAGCATACAAGGAATGCAAACTCAAAGTCACAGCTTTAAAATGATCCAGAATTTGGGAGAAGGAAGGAGTAAGCCACGCTCCAAAGGGAGAGGAGGCAAGGCTGCACCACTGTTTATTAAGTCACACTACCAGGACACATGGTACCTCCAAACAACTGGCATTTTGAATTGCTTCTTTTGACCGTGAACTGTAAGTGAACCCTTTCCCATCTTCACGTGAGAACAAGCAGACACACACCGGGAGCTACGCCGGAGAAGATGGACATCGGCAACTTCATTCACGCGGCAATTTATCTAGGAGTCTTAGACAAACTCTTACAAAGTTTATATCTTTTACACAGAAAAGCTTCACCCCTGACAGGCAGAAACTCTTTTGTTTCTTAATTTCTGGACAAGTTGTGGTCCCAGTTTTGGGTTTTTAATTTTAAAAAAATTAATTCACACATTCCATAATGTGTTCACTGTGAACATAGCTTCCTACTGAGCAGAAAGTTCTCACTGCCAACTCCAAGAGGCAACAGCAGAAAAGAAAGTAAACAATCTGAAGAAAGTTTAAGTACAATCAAACGAGAATTGGTCCAGGGTAAAAAGAAAAGGAAACCGTGACGAGGGAGTTAAAGAGAAACCTTGTCCAGCTGCAGGTTACAACATGGGCAAAAGATGGGAAATGGGGGGTGTGGGGAGCTCAGACGGGCAATTGGAGCGGTACCATTCGTGGCATTTCCAAACCCAGTAATGTCTCTATTCTCCAAGAACCTCCAGCATTCAATTAGAGGAAGGTCTAGCGCATGTGTAAATGAAGTCTAAAAGAATAAATGCAAAATTCTCTTGGAGACTTTTCTTGTGTATATAGGTAAAACCATCACAGTGAACTATTATCCCACTTAAACAAATTTCCACCTGTCAGCTAAGCAACTGTCGACTAACCCAATGAAAATGGAATGCAAAAATTCTGTTTAAATGCTTTCAGGCTTGCAAGGACATTGTAACTATTCCAGAATTACTACTACAAAAAAAAAAATATCTGTAAGATTACATTACTTGCAACATACAACCTTAAGTACCCCATTTACCAAAAGCTGCATCTACACCATAAAGCAGCCCCTTGGAATTAAAATGTGGTATTAATTTTTACATTTTTCTCTGGTTTCTGGCTTACATAAACATGTAGAGTAATACCTTTCAGACTTCTTATGAAAACAGAGTTGTCCTCACGTCACTACGGAGTAGATTTCCATCAGTGTGTGCTCCTGGATGGGAGGGGCAGTCAGCAGACATGATGCAGTTGTCTCAGGACAGACAATTTTGTTACCTTCAAAGAGTCAGCCTAAGGAGTCATCACAAAATTGTCTCCTACCTTTTAAGTCTGCAGATACCTGCTTGGGTGGAATCGGTTTCTCTTTGCTGTTCCCCATATGCAGGAAGTTCTTCACTGGTCTCTTATGGCTCAGCTAATTTATTACCACATTTAAGTATCAGTCTTGCATTTCATAATTTCCATTTTCCTGACTGTACTCGCAGCATTTTAAGTTGTAGGAAGCCATCAACGACAGCAAAACTACTTTTTAAAAGGTGTGGTCCATTTTTAGGACTACACAAAGCAGAAGCTTGCACACTGCCTTTGTCTCACCACTTCTCTGGTCTGCAGCATGTATGTACACTTTCTGTCTGATTTTATTTCTGGATTCTCATCTGAATTTTCTCATTCCAAGTAAGTATTTTAAATGCTTGAATTCTTTTATACTGTCATATCTGAAGCTGTGATTACCTAGTGAAAATAAAGCTGTTTGACCAGAAACTGAAAGCTCAAAACCTCAATGAATTTACGATTCATGCTGACCAGTTTTCTTTCTTTAGGCATTGAAGGGGACAGACTGCTTTGTGGGATACTCAAAAACCCCAGTACCATACTGGTATCTCTCTAGGCACGTTACCTTAAGCAGACATCACAGAGAATCACAGAATCATTTAGGTTCGGAAAGATCATCATGCCCACCTGTAAATTTTTATTAAGTTTACAGTTAATCCCTCTTCCTGTTTTGAGATCCTGAAGATTCAAGTATGTCTGAACATGACACAAACTTGACTTTAAAAAGTAAGACTTTTTTTCAAAAAAAAAAAAAAAAGAAAAAGAAAAAAAAAAAAGAGACAAAAATTACTTTGGAACACACTTCATCTACTTCAGGTGTCTTTTGACCCTAACTTCCAGTTTTAAATGCTAGTGAGAAGATTCATGCACCATATACTTTTCTTAACAAGAAGCTTACAGTTTACAGAAAGGAAACAACAGGAAAAGATACGCAATAACCTATACTTCTCCTGCTTGGTGTACAACTTTTAATTTAACTCTTTATTTTAAGACTGCCCCAAAAAGTTTTGTAAATGTAGTATGAAGATGGCATTTCTGCCTAGTTTTGGTCATAATGCAGTTCCCCAGATTTTTTTTAGATTGCCTTCTTCATTCCTGCACCCAGCCAGAAAATATCCATAGTCTATTTTTAAACAACATTTCCCAAAGTTTTCTCCATTTTTGTTCCACTGCTATTTTTCAGGTCACAGTATAAAACCCAAAACACCACAACAAAACCCATGCCCTTAATCAAGAAGCTGTGATTGCTACTTGCTCATTAACATCCTCAGAGACTGGGAAATAGCACTCACAGGGCAAACGGATTCTGGCCCTCATGACGTATCCAGAAGTATAGCAAGAAATGAGACACAGCAGAACAAGAAACAGATCTTAAAATATTAATTACTCCTCTGGTGAATCTTCCAGCTAGGTTTTATTCGTTATCGAAAAAGCTAAACAGGGAATCCAAAATGTGCTCTGACACTTTCACATGACACAACTGTCTCAGAAGCCTGGCAGCGCTCTTCCAACGCTTACGTTGTACCATACACTCTCTGAAGCATCTTCTTCCTTTAAAGGGAAAGGTAACTAGGACCTCCTCATCTCTACGTGGCAAGTGCTTTCTGCCTGTACTAATTCTAATTCTTCCAAGACTGAAAAAAGCACAGAGCATATTACAAAATAAAATGTAATACTTTCCTGTATCTATACTGTTTTATCAGTCTTATAAATTATCTACAAACGCATAAAACTTAAGCAACATTGTCCAACGCACTCAGAACGGTCCCAAATTCAATTACAAGTAAACCACATTAAAGATTTACTGTACAGTAAACAGATGGGTGAAAAACTGTAATTTATTGAAACTCATAACTCAAAAAATATAAGATGCTGTAGTGTACAATATGTTACACAAAGCACCCTAGGGTGCACATTCAAGTCAAGTAATAACTCCATCATCCCCCAAACCCTGGTACCCTAGTACTTGTTCCATATACAATCATGCACATTTACTCTTCAAGAGGAAGACCCCAGTATTCTGATGTGTTAAATAGCACCAATATCGGCATAGCCCACTGAAAAAAATGGGGAGCTAAAATAACTTGGCCAATAATTTTGACAGATATTATACATTCATGGAATTGAACAGTCTAAACTAACCTAAACAGTGTGTACTGTAACAATTACTGTTCTAATTTGAAGTTCTCCCCATATAGCAGTAGTGAAGGCAATCTGCTCTAAGCAAAACTACTTACGAACTTCCTACACAAAGCTCATCTGTCTTTTTTGTTGGAAATAAGTCTATGAGGGGTGTGGAAAACTTGGATCTTTCAAGAACAACTACTGGTCTTAAGTAATGAAGCTGTTTTAAGGCAAGGTCTCCACAGTCCGTTAGTGCCTTGTCCAAGATTGCCCTCAAATTTTCTAAAGAAGGAGCAGATGACGATTCTGACAACAAGGGCTGGATTTCTGTTAGCTGCCCGTGATTATTTTGGGTTATGATCACATTTTCGTCATTTACAAAGTTATTTACTGGTGTCTCCCCTTGACCGTCTCCCTCTTTCTGCAAAGTTTTATCTGCTGGCAACTGCTCAGGAGACTCCCATTCTACTACCTCATCAAAATCATCATCATCGTCGTCATCCTTTCCCTCACTTTCCTGAATAAATTTTAAAAATGAAGATTCAAACCCCATTGGTTTATATGTCTTTAAATCAAATAATTTGGACACTGGAGGCTTCTGAGTTTTGTCTTTTGTAGCACAAAGTACGTTTCTTTCTGCATTTTGATTAACTGCACTATGTTGACATCCTTCTGGGTCTTTCTCTCTTGGCAACTCTAATTGTAAACTGGAGAAGTACGAGCTATTCTCTCTTGCACTATTTTCAGGGAAATCTTCAGTTTTACACATAACTGTCTCCCTGATGTTAGACTCTTCAAAACAGGTGTTCTTTGAACTGTGGTTACATTTTAAAGTGCCGGAATACATAAAGGCACTGGCATCAAAACTCACACCGCCCGATGGACATCTTTTTTGGTCGTCATTGCTCACATCTTGAGGATCACAATCAGTATTTGGAACAAGAGGTTTTTCACTTTCCTGCACACACTCTGGATTAGCTGCTTTATCCTCTTTTACACCTTTTTTATCCAAGTCTAAAGCTGTTTCGGAGCAGGACTGTTTTTCAATCATTATGCCACATTTAACACAAACAACAAGTTTCTGAATCCGTTGCTCTATATACATATTGGTCATCTGATGTGTGCGCTTGTAATGCCTCACTATACTGCTTTCCAATTTGACAACAGACAAACATCCCTGAACCATGCAAGGGTACTGGGTCTGGTTAGATTTCTCTTTGCACATTTGTAGAGCTTCCTCTTTCGTTTTGAAATTCATCAAATGCTTTTCTCTACTTCTGCTAATTCGTTTAGATTTTTCTTTTAACTGCTTCCCATTCTGCTTGCTTACGTCAACAGTGTCTTTCAAATAACTTTGTTCATTTTTATCTTTATCTTGATTATCTTCCTCCTCTTTCTGATTTCCAAAGAGACTATCGTAATATTCACTGTGTCGGAAATACACATGTTGAGAGTAGTGACTGTAATTTGTGAAAATTCGATCACAGCCATTAAGGTCACAATGGATTTCAAAATCTTTGTTTAATTTCTCTTCACTGTCATGTTCTTCTATTAGGTGCTGTTTAAGCTTATCAAAGGTATAAAATACAGCAGGGCAATGGGCTTGGTTACAAACAAATCTTGCAGATTCAGCTTCAGAAAGCAGTTTTTGATCCTCTAAGTGTTCGTTGTGGAAGTCACTACAGTGCTTAGCAAGACTTTTGGAACATAAAAACCGCTTACCACACTCTTTGTATTTGCATGCAAATATTTTTTTACATTTGACAAGTTCCCTTTTTGTTCTTGCTTTGTCTTTTTCTAAGCAGAGCTGTTCTTTATTGTACTGGTGAACAGTTCTGTAATGGCGAATCAAACCTTTCTGGTTGGTAAATGCAGAGTTGCAACTTTTATGTATACAATGAAATGGTTTGTGGTACTTATGCAATATGTAACATAAGTTCCCTTTAGCAACTGTTCTTTTGCTTCCTCTTCCCTGTCTTGCTTCCAGTTCTTCCCTATGACTGTCCAGAGAGGCTGTATTCGATGTTTTTCTTGTTACATTATTGTCTGTCTCTTCACTGGACTCCAAATCTGTCTCAGAACTACAGTCTTCCTTCTTAGGATGGCACAGCTGCTCCGAGTGGTCCGAATGTTCACTGAATTCAATGCTGGCTGCGCAGACAGGTGTTGGAACAGTGCTGTTTTTACGCATGTCATCTGTACATAAACCTACAGGATCAAATTTTTCATTAGAGCAGACCTTGTGAGTGACCCTCTCACAGCCAATTTGATGTTTGTTTTTATAGTGAATTCTAAGGTGTGTTTTTCTTGTAAATGATCTTTGGCAAATATGACACTTAAATGGCGAGTACCGATGCTGAAACATATTTAACTGAAGAACCATTTCCTTGGAATAATTATGCTTTTTAACGTAATGCATTAGGAGAGCTTCTCTGGTCACAAACTCGCATGTACATCCTTGACATTCACAGAAAAATGGTTTAGCTGCCAGTTGAGTAAGGTACTGGCTGGGTAAATTATCTTGTTGCTCTTGAAGCTGAAATTTTGAGGTAGTTCCATCTACTGATTCCGGGCACTTGGCATCCCTAGATGAGTAGGACTGTAAGGAGCCCAAATAAGACTTGTGTTTTGAAGAATTCTGAATGTTAGAATTTTTCAAGCTTAGGTGTTTCAAGCCTAACATTAGTTCTAACATGTTATCTTCAATATTTGATTCTTTAGAGCTGTCATAAAAAGATGTTTCTGGAGAAGAAGGACAAGTTTCTTCTTTCAGGCCATTGTTTCCTTTACCATCTATAGTACAATATGAGCTTTCTGGAGAGTCAGCATTTGTGTCTGAATTATGACCTAACTCTGTAGTAATGTCTGTAGGGAATCTGCTGTCCTGAGTGTCACTCATCAGATCAAGAAAGTCTTTAGTTTTCATCTCTGTATGTTTTTTACCTTTAAAATTATACGGATGGGGTCTGCGAAGGTGTTTTTGGATACTTCTGGAATTTTTGTGTGTGGAACAGCAACCTTCAAAACCACAGGAAAGTTTTTTGTCATCGAAGCCAACTGCCGCATTGGAACACTGTTGTTTCACATCTGCTGGATGGAAGACCTCTTCCTGGGACAGGAGAAAACCTGGGACCGACTGATTGTGAACCATTGTTTCAATCAGCAGAGGAGACACCTGGCCTTGGTTTACTGCAGCATCTGCGCTGTGGTCCCCACAATGAAGACTGCAATTACTTTCACTGTCTAGATCTTCACTATCAGAGAGAGCTTCTTCCTTAATCTGCGGAACTTCCTGAGAGCCTGAGGGATCCAAGTTATCATTCAGGCTGGAATTTTCAGATTGTTCAAGCAGCTGGGGCTCTGGAAGATAACTGCATTTGTCTTTTGAAACTGACCCCTCAAGTTTGAATGTTTGCTTCACTTCCCCGTTTGAGACTTCAATATTATGCACTGCAAGGTGATTTTGAAATTCAGTTTTTGAATAATAAAACTTTTTGCAACCAAAGAAGTTGCAGGTGTACGATGCATCTCTGAAGTGCTGTGCCTCGTGATGGTAAAGTTGCCCTAAGTCACTGAAAACAATATTACAGCCATTTAGCTCACATTTATAACGAAGATCATCATGTGTTTGTTTGTGATTGAGAAGCTCGTTAACGGACCCAAATCTAGCGTAACAATCCATTGACACACACATATACGGCTGAGGTCCACAGTGCACACGTTCATGCTCCCGCAAATGAAAGGATGTCATGAAGTGTCGGCGACAGAAAGCACATTTCTCTCTCCTGTTTTTCATATCCAAGTAGTGTTTTGCATTCTCATCATTGTTTTGATGTTCCGCTTTCAGATGTACACTTAAGTATTTAAACTGTTTAAATACTCTAGAACAATCTGTTCCAGGACATGGATATATGTCTCTGTCTTGTAGCTGGCAATTTTCCAGTTGGCTGAACGTGACATATTCGTGTGTGTCATTTTCGAAGTTTTCAGGCAGCTGTGGCTGATGTGACTTTTCCTGAAATGGTGGGGGCGGGCTGCTGGAAGCTGTTGTCTTTTGTGGTGATCTCTCTTTTTTCAGTATGATTTTCTTTTTAGGTCTGTGTGTTCTGCTAGGTGGCATTTTAACATGTTCCATTACGTGTGGTACAAAAAATTCTTTTCTCTTGAACTTTTTTGTACACACCGGACATGTATAAACACCATCTTCCATATGCATCTTAGAATGATGCAGTATTCTAGCCTCTATACACTCCCTTTTGCAGAGCACATAAAAAATTTGTATTGAAGCCATCTCTGATACCTTTCTGAAGAACCAATGGGTTTTTTCACTCTTGCTTTTTCTTTAGGGTGGTTCATTGTGTCTTTTCCATCATAATATTTATGTTCTTTTGTCTCATCATAGTCACTAAAGAAAGTGTCTAGCATGTCGGTTTCATTGATTGACATATTACAACTTGCATCATCCTCTGAATCAGAAGCTACTTTTCCTAACAGTTTAAGGCAATGTCGCTTTAAAGTCTTCCAGTCCCAAAATTCAGGATCAAATGGCCAATACGCTTTTAAAGCTAACAGCAGCTCACAACGGAGTGAATTTGGAACCATTGCATTTTCTTCATCAAATTTTTGATCTGGTTGCATATAGAGCTCTTCCAATACATTAAATCCACTCAAAGTTGGCTCGAGTAAAAATTCCGTGAGCTGACAAGCTCTTCTAACTTCAAGGTCTTCTGGTAAAAGGCATGCAATTGTTTTACATACTGATGTCTTCATTTCGTCACTTCCATTTGATCTGATCTGAAGGGCTCTCACACATAACAAAACAGACACAGCAAGTCCTGCTTCTTCTGCCTATTGTAAAAGAACAAAACAAACCACAAAAAAAAAAACCAAACAAAAAACACAAAGCCACAAAACAAATGTTACTTTTCTTTGATAAGTACATTTTCTCGAGAACTGTTCTATGAGAAAAGTGTGCAATGAGAGCATCCAATAGACTACAGCTCGTTCAGAGTGTACTCAGGCTTCTGAGAGTTAAGTGCCCAAGTCACTTAGCGCACTCCAAAAAGTTGTGGTTTATTTTACATGAGGAAGCTGCTCTCTCTCAAGCGAGGGGAGCCACTTCACGTTTAGGGCACTCTGTGGAGGAGTCACACAAATGAGTTTAGGCATTAGATGTTGCAAAACATCTTTCTGACCCCTCTCTCTCTTCATTGAGTGACTCTCAATCGTAACTAAAGTAAGAGAATTGTGTAAAGTTTCCATATACATTCCTTCTGCAGCACCCAAACAGGATATGGATTTAGAAGGTGCTGTACTGTGTAATGAGGAAATTAATGTAAATTTACACCCCGAAACAAAATAACCTTCAAGAGCATAAGCAGTACAGTACCAGAAATGATTCATGAAGATAACTGGCATTTCACTTCCAAACATTTTCTAAGGAGTCTATGCAACTTTTTAAGGTGCTGCTCAATAGCACCAGGAAGATATCTTAGAATAAAATTATATTCTATAATATAATCTAAACAAAAAGATACATTCCAAATTTTACATGGACAAAATGGAAAGTTACCTTGTTCCAAAATCACACTTTTCAGCATCAACAGTCTGAATGCATTAAATAACTATTTAGTCATTATTAGTAAAGATAAGTAACAGTTACAATATTTATGAATGGCGTAGAGAGATGACATGTGGCTAACAGAACTACACCCACACCAGCTCAGATGGTAAAAATCCAAAAGAACTAAGAACAAGTTAAAAGAATTAGCAAGCTCTTATACTCACTGTGCATGACCTATTAAAAGTCATGCAATACTTTAATAACAGCGTTACTTTGCTAGACAGCAATAAACCCCCTACTTCTCCAGGAGAAGAATTTTTAATATGCTTTAGAAGGAAACACAGAACTGTTACATAATTAACAGCGTATTATGCTTTTATATATAAAGTGCACGTTCACACACATTTTAAAAGCAGAAATGGGCCAACTTTAGAGAGACTTGGAGCAAATATCACTGCTGGAATTCACCTTTGCCAAATTAGAGTTCCAGACTCTCTACGGTCTGTCAAAAGGACAATCATGTAACATTTCTCATCTCTACTGTGACTACGATAGGGATCTGATACTTGCTTTTCTCTATCAAATCACACTTGATAACTCATTTCGTTCACAGCATTAGCTCTAGTCAGTGAAAAGACTCCCAGGCAAAGGAACCTGAAGCTAGAGAGAAATTTAATTGAAAAAAGAAACCCTGTCCATTTCACCCATAATCTATTTGATGCCTTCACTCTGAATTAACTCATGTCCATATAAGAATGCAAAAAGATGAGCAAATCTGGGATGGTACTGTTAACTGAAACATTCATAAAACTGGAATTTCATGTGGCAAATTCTACTCCACATGTCCAAAACTATACTGTTTTTCAGGAAGAAATATCTGAGATCTTTTGGAAATGGTGACATTCCTAAGGGAAAATCCCGTATCTAATTTAAGGCCCATGATCCATCTAATACAGTTACTAAACCAGTTAAAATCCTGTTATTATCAGCTTACTTATTTTTCCTCCATTAAAGTGTGCCTGATTAATACTCATTCATAATCTGGCTTCCACAAATCTGGCTTCATATAGTGACCAGACACAGAAAATTTCAGTCTAACCAACTCCAGGAGTCAGAGCAGCCATCAAAGGAAGACAGATACATCCTACTGAGCAGCTACCCAGATTTAACCACAGCTACCCCCCTTCTGCTTTGCTTAGGAAAAGCATGCTACATTTGCCTCCTGGGTAGATGGATCAATTAGTCTTTCCATTACCCCTCAAACAGAGGTTGCAGTTTTATAAAAATGTCTGTTAAGCATCTCTTGAACCTTGCTGCAACTTTCTAAAGATAGGCATTAGGACAGAAGGTAGAAGTCCAGATGTTATGGTATCGCACATTTTAAGGAAAAGATACTTTCTCAGCATACAAAAAGACGAGACATTTCAGCCAAATCTCCATTTCTTAGAGATGCTGCAGAAAATTGTTGCTGTGCCTCACTTCTAAACTGGGATCGGATTAAAACACAGCCATGCTTTTTGGAGTAACAAACAAACCATTCCAAATTGTCTGAAGGTCACTTCATTGTGTCAAGCTGACACAAAACTAAAATGGCAGACATTTTTCAGAGATTTTTATTAGTAAGTTATTAGGCACTTAATCAGAAAGTATGAATAATGAAATAAACTATATCTCATAAATTCAGTAGAACTATTAACAATAAATTAATGTAAACAGTTCTGTCTGCATCCAAAAACTCTGGACTGCAGCTTACTTACTTCAGACTGTATGACTCTTATCAAGAAAAATAAATGCTGTAGTGTCTTGGCAATGATGCCAAACTGACGACATCTCTCCAAAAAGGAATCTAAAGAAGGATCTATTCTTCTCTGCAGTTTGCTCCAGAAAAGTGTCAGTTCCCTGCAAAGAGTTGAAAGCTGAATGTAAAAAAAATACAGATATACACAATTTGTCCACAGTCTACATACTTTAGTTCAGAGTTGACCACAACAATTTATATGTTATTAAAAACACAGAATACACTTCAATTGGATCTTGATGTCAGAGAGATGCTGAAGAGAACTGTGCCTTACTCCTAAACAAGCATCAGATCAGAACATAGTGTATCTCCTGTTATTTAATGGGGAAAGACACCGGCAACAGGATTAATCTCACTCACTGCATGCATCCATGGCTTAGCTGCATAGACTGCCTTTCTAGACAAGAACACCCCCCACCACCCCACCTTACAGCCTTAACTTTCCACACAGAAGTTTAAAATAGGTAAGATGAATCATAATGTAAAGCAGCCACTTGTCTTCCACTAGGCAAGTAGCTTAGATGTTGACACCTGCATTTAAATGATGTAACCGCCACTCACTGCTTTAGAAGATTTAGAAGATGACAGTATTTTCTCTCTCCTTGGAGACTAAAGCCATCAGCTAGCTCAGAACTACTGCCCAGAGCAGCGCTACTTCGGTAAGTTCCAAACACGACAGATACCTCCACAGTCTTAAAAGTAGCATTACACATTATTTTATGATTGTCAGCAACAATCATTGCGAAATCTTCCAGTTTTGGTGAGGAATAACATATATAAACCTAAGTTTGCTTTCAGCTTCAGCCACGAAATGAAGCTTCACACAAACAGCACTAATGTACGTACATACGTGGTTTGCTCATCTTCTGGAGGTACAGGCTCGAGGCTACGGGATGAACTGAGCTAAGCTAGTGAAATAACTTGGCAGGAGTAAAAGGTTTGTGGTGGGCTGGGGAGTTAGCATTCTGCCATCAAGCAGATGCTAGAGCAGTGAAGACAGGAGGGAAAGGAGGCAGACCTTCCCTTTCTAGAGAGCGGTGTTACAGCTGAACAGCTTACACCTTCCAGAAGCACCAGCGCCACACTTCTTCACTGGAACTTGTCTGACCGCATAGTAAACTAATCAAGCATTGACCTGCAGAAAGCTACACACCATTTTGGCAGGGTTAGATGAACGTGCTCACTACAGGCCAAGGGGACCCAGAGCCAGAACAACAGATGAGGCACTTGTGCAGCCAGCACCACAACATGGCAGAATTTTATCCCCTTCCCCCTTTTGGCTGCAGGAAATTGTTAGGACTGGCTCAGTATGAGTACAGCACGAAAACTTCATATTTATCCACTACGTAAGACACTCACCCACACTAACACAGTCTCAAAAGCACCTTCGCTTTTCACCTGCTGTTCATAGCTGTTAACAGATCTTCTCCTTTGTCTAAACCAGAATACTTTCAATCTGGATCACTTCAGCTGGTTCACCCTGACACCGCATAAAGCAAGATGTGGAGCAGAACAAGGGGCACGGGTGGCTGGCAGCAAGGAGGATCGCACTGGACAACGCTGCTTGCTTACAGTGTCTGTTAAAGGCCAGCCAGGGACTCGCAGAAAATGTTCCCACATACTGCTACTCTAAAAAAATCAAAAAGGATGTGATGCAGAAAATTCTGCAGGAAATAATTTTACTTAGGGACTCTACAGATGAGTGGAACATTTCCAAGTACGTATGCTACAGCTTGTCTGTTGAACAGAATCTGTATCAGCACAAAGGGAAGCTGACCTGCAAACACTGCTCTTCTTACTCGCTGCTCTCCTCTCAAAGATCTTTAGTAAATGTTTTGGTCACCATTCAGTTCTGGACTATAAAATTACATAATGTCCCTGAAGTACATTGTGAAAACTGATTAAAGCTTAAATAATTTATTGACTTGAAACACCATTATGCAGTCTTATGACTAAATACACATAACAAAAAATTACATTTTATTATTAACGGTCAAAATCCAAAAAGCGTTAATGGCATTGCTAGAAAAGCTGTATGTAAGTAGAGTCCAAATCATCAACAGATCAAGCATCAGAGTAAAATAACCTTTCAACCACAATCCTGAACCAGACAGGACTTTCTTTGAAGTTAATTAGACAGTTGCTGACCCTTAAAACCAGCAGCCGATCACAAAAGAGCATGTCTCAGTTTATGTGCTCAATTAACTAAGTGTATATTTATTCTGTACTTAAGCCTATATAATGGCTGGTAAGCAACCTCGAGCATGTGATTCCTCTACATTAGTTTTAGCTGTAGGAACAGGCTGAACATGCATTTTGTAACAAGTCCATCTTAACAGGCCCTGTCCTTTCAGCTAGCTCTGACAATTGTAACGCTTCTGACTAACCTCAATTTACTAACGCAGAGAAAGCAACATTACCTTATCCCTTCTCCAGGGTACCAACTCAAGTCAGCCCTGCAATGATTTCAGTGAGCACCAGTCTATATGGAACAGAGGCCTCCTCATTTTTGTGAGCCATAATATCCACTACGCCTGTAACGCGTAATCGCATGCATCATCAGTTAAACCGGCTGCTCTGACAAAAGTAATCCTCCAAATTAAAACTTCTACGTCATACCAGCCACTTCTATTCATCTATCTTGTGGCTAAATAATCCCTAGAGCTGTATTTGCCACAAGGAAAGTAGGTGGTCAATGAAAAGAGGCCACTCCATCAAAGAGCAGGTCCCTGTCAGCCCAGCAAGGCTCCTTATTTTCAAGCAACAGTACTTTTTAAACACTCAAGAGGTGCAGCCTCCAAGTGAGAAAGTATGGCCAAGAGGTATCGCACCAGTTTCACAAGACAGGAGTCCCTCAGAAGGTCAACTCCTTCAATTCGGGCTCCAGCACCTTGGCAGCTTTGCTCCTCCGTGGGTACAGAGCACACTGGCTGTGTGCAGTTCTGTCGTACCAGGAGTGCTACCTACGGTACCAGGATTGAATTTATATACCTATATAGTTTGAGTGCTGGACAGAAGACTTCGCTGTCCTGTCTCGTCCCTGGGAGGAGGCAGGTAGAACTTGAGGAGTTTGTCAAGACAGCAGCAGAGGGGACAATTACAGCACACACGGACATAGCAGCACAGTTTGAACCAGCACCTTTCATTTGAACAACACTGTAGTCGTAACGACATAATAACTTCAACGAGTGACACGAATGCGCTAACACCTTCTGTAAGTAGCACCTTACTTGTGTGCTAGACTGTGCTCACGTCTGCATCTTCAAGCCCTCACTGCCTGTCACCTAGGCTAGCCAATTTTAAAGGTGATGTGGAAGTACCTGCTCATGCTACAGCTGCACCACGTTTTGTGTAGACTTAGCCTTAGGCAGTTCCCATCACTGGGCCAAACGCATGGAAATGAGAAATCTATAGCTCTAATTGATCTCTCCCGACTAACGAGTCAGGAGAAAACGTAAGTTAAGACAGTTACAGGACCTGAAAGTTTCATTGAAATTCTAACTAGTTTCAGTTCAGTCTTTGTACTGCAAGCAAAAAAATTTGCCCACAGTTGTCACAAAAGAAAAAGAGATGATACTCTGTAAAAATAAATGCTACATCAGTGAAGTCTGTTCTCAGTCCCAATGGTTCAAGTGTCTCAGCTACAGGTGAAGGTGAAGTTCAACTTCTCTTCATTTCCACCCTAGGGATATAGCTTTTAGATAGAACTGCTTAACAAGTCTCCTTGGGTAGCTCACCCTGGAAGAACATTAGTTGTTGTTGGGTTTTTTTTGTTTGGTTTTGTTTTTTCTTTAAAAAGAGAACATGGGACGGACTTCAGCCTTGTATCTCTTTGGACACAGCTCTAATCTAATCTGTAATGACATTTTGGTAGTGAAAAACAGTAAGCCCCGAGAACTTCCAAGTGTGGTGGACTCTGCTGCCTTGAGTCTTCCACAAGTTTGTTTCCCTCTACAAGGCATGCTTTTGCTTAAAAAGACATTTCTGTCCTGAAACAGAAGCAACATGCAAATACCTCTGGCCTTTTTGTACAGCTGATCAGACCAGGGTGAACTGAATCAATCTGCTGACACTTAAGTGCTGTGAAAACTTTCCTTAACGGCTTTAAAATGCAGAGTAGATGAACAGTGCCACAACTGACCAAGTCCCAGTTCCCAAGATATACTTCAGATGTTTGGTAACATAAAGCTTTATCTAGAACATTCAGCTATGCCTTGAAAGCTGAAACTACAAATTCCTTTTGTAAGAGGCAGAAAATAGCTTCCCTGCTTTGGCTCTACCAGTTTGCTGCTGCTGAAACAGAGATGCAAAAAAGTTTTGGATCTCCAGCCAGTTATGATGTTTTACAGTTGCAATTTGCCCAAGATCTAGTACTACAATTCCCAGAGTTACAGAAACTAGGAAAATGTAAGAAGAAATGTAAGAAGGCTTTTGGGGGCAGGGGGGTGGGGGTGGGCAGGGAGAGAAAAAGTTAAAGGATGCTGCCTCTGCACATTGGTACTACTTAGATCTCTACAGAGGAAGGGAAAAAAAGGTATCACGCTATCACAGGTCTAAGTATTCAAGAGGGAGGAACTTAATTATGCACTTTGTGGAACCACAAAGCTTAGGAGTTTAATATCAACCCAGACAGCACTGATCCACTACTCAGAGCTACTATTTCATTGAAGCATTACTATTAATGCCAACAACATGAGTACTGTCTCATTTTTCAACAATTTAAACATTACTTTTGTCTAGCTGCTCTATTACTGTAGCAAGATGAATCCGTATTTATTTTTTTCACAAGTTATCTAGAAAGTGCTTCAGGCTGATGTACTTCTCAAGTTAAAGATACATCCACTTCCTCTACATATTTTTGTACTATATCACTCAATTCACTTGCGCTGAAGCCAGTAAGGAATAGTTAGGAGTAGCAGTAATATTTAATACTTACCAAGAGCAATACACATTTGCTGTTTGAAGCTGATGAGTAAGGTATGTTGTACAAAGAATAAATGCAGTGTTTTCTTGTCCCTCAGATTCCAGATTACATATGATGTCCAGTACTTCTTTGCAATCTACCTTTGCAATCTTAAAGAAAGGAAAGAAAATTAAAAGAAAAGGCACTTTATGGTCAGAGTGTTGCAGAAGAAATGCTTGTTTACTGTATCCACAGGAAACAGTCTCACAAACACATGAACAAAACACTAAGTCTCCTTTTAATACCCAGAGCTCATACCACACCTTGCAGCTACAGAACGGCACAAGAAGTTCACGTATGTTAATTCTGATCCCTTCTCAGTATTAGTTTTCTTTGGGACCATCTTCCATTTTGGGCAGCTTAGCAAAATACATACAGGCAACAGTCTTCCCAATCCTCCTCTGCACTTGAAGGCACCCGTTTTCTTTCTTTTTGAAAATTGAAACCCAGGTCCAAAAAGATCAAGAGATGTGAAAAAGCCAGTGTCTTGTCCTTTTTGTCCGTATGTGCTGATTCTGAACATCACACTCCAAAACATGATGTTAAAAATAGAAGTGGTTAGAGGAGAGAGAAATCCCATGGAAGCTCTGAAAAGCACCCAGTCATGTATCAAACCAGGGCACTAACTTGGTTATAAGTCAAGTATTTTAGAGCACAACAATAATTAAGAAGTGCCTTTACTATTAAGCCAACACTGGTTTCAATACATGTTTTCCACTGGATCTATTCCACTTCACAGCACAGATTGCACTGAAGCAACATCTACTTTAATCAAGCTGTTGCTACTATAAACAATTCAAGCCTCTTATTAATCATGAAAAATAATGATCTAGAAAGAACAAAGGGAAGTTAAAATATACCAAACTCATTTTCACAGCCATCTCATCCAGCAGGAAGAGCAGAAGCAGGTATATTACCCCAGTTTTCCATACAGGCCTGACATGCTTTTTGCAATAGTACAAGTGTTTTATTAACTACTTGTTAACTACTGTGCAGGAGAACCTCTTTAATTAGCATTCTAATTGGTTCAATAAAATTCGCAAATTCAAGGCCAACACTGGAATCGGTAAGCCAGACGGCAATTTATTCTGTTACTTTCCATGTTTCTCGCAGAGCAGCAGGAATTCTTGTGAACAAATAATTTCAGTCACATTGTTACATGTGTGTCTTAGGATCAATCCAAGGTACCAAAATGCAAGAGGTTTAATTAAGTGTTTAGCATAATTTGATTCAATTAATCAATCTGTGTTCTTGCTTTTATACTTGACTGGCAAGTGAAGACTTTGCTGAGTATCTCAGTAAAACAGACACAGCTACACTTCGTAACTCTTACATTAAACTAAAAACTGAACACAATCTAATGTGATTTCTCTGCCACTCATCGTTAGCAGCCAAACCCATCAAAGCACATGTTGCAAGTTACCCATATAGCCCCAACGCCTCCGGTACGATCCTGCCTGCAGTGAGCTGTTAAATGCATTCACTGCTCCTACAGCAAACTGAAGAGACAGTCTGAGGGTACACCTATCCAAGTATTTATTTTTCAAAAGAGGTATTTTTAAAGGAATGCTTTTAAATAGTTTACATGTGTGACAAGAACACTCCAACCAAGTCTGCCACTCAGGAAGCGCAGACATCAGTTGCATTTGTGGGTTTTTTTAATAGATATGTGAAGCTCCCCCAGTTTATCACAGGCTTACTCAAAATGTTCAAGTCTCACATTTAGAACTGCACCAAACCCCCACAACTCCAATGAGAACAGTGAGATTGATAAAGTAACAGATGATGTGTGAGATCAAGAGGCAGAGGCAAGAGCCCTATGACTGCTGTTATGACTGCAATGTGTTAACACAAATTATTACTATGTTACTGTAAAATGAAGAATAACTAGTTTGAGTTCTGGAACGACAACTCTAAAGGGGTTTTTGTTTGTTTTGTGGGTTTGTTTTTTTAAAAAACTTCTCTTTACTAAAACAGAACAACTAGAAGACCAGTAACTGCTCTAGTACTAGTATTTGAGTCAGAAAAGACAGCTTTTCAATCATATTCCCCTTGTAAGGTGGATGATTTATTTATATAAATTCTACTTCAATCATAAATTACTAATTATTATTACTTAAATTTAAATAGTTTAATTTACATTGTTAAATGGAAATAAAGCCAGTTACAAGCTTTATTTAAGCTTTCAAAGACATCTAAAAACTTGAATGCGAGCATAGAATACGTACTCATCTACACCAGCAGTTAATACAAATGTTCTTTCCTACTGCAGCCTGCAACAGATCATCTCTTTCGGAACTCTACTGCAACAGTTTCACTCTTCAGCTTCAGTTCTTAGTACTACAGAAATAAATTCTCAAATGCTTGATAAATATATGTTAAAATATGGATTACTAACCTCCTTAATGGAGTCTTCATTAGGCAGCATAGAACACACACATGTGATGTAGGCTTGACGAAAAGATGAAACATTTGCAATTTCTGGAGAATCTGCACACAATTTTGACAAGAAAGTAGCTTGCGGGATGCAGTTTGACTTCATCAAATGTTTTATTCGCATCTGCAGAAAGGAAGGCCCTTCTCGTGTAATCAATTTGTTAGCTATGGAAAGAAAAAAAAATTTTGTGAATACACCGATTTACAGCTGACAACTGAAACTGTCTCACTGCATTCACACTTTATTTTATTACAAAGTTGTATAAAACAAAGTGACAGCAATGAACAGATTATCTTCTCCCAAAGAAATTCAGACCACCTATGTAGAGAGAGAATGCTGGGGTACAGAAGACAGACACCCCCTCCCCAACCAAAAGCTAGCATCCAGTAAGGAAGTACGCCACAGCAGCAACTAAAGGACACCGATCAGACTATACAGGGTTTTGAATAAGTTACCAGTAGTTTAGCTGACATTCAAGATCTTCAACTTTTAATTGTAGCTTCATATTGCAATGACCCAAAATATATTTCAAACAAAGCAATATGTACTTTTCAACTAGAGATTTTTCTACCAAAGTTGTTAAAGGTCTTTTCCAAATTAAATGATTCTATAATGCAAAATATACAAAATGAAGTTGACAGTGAAAACGTTATCTTTGCGGTGCTTTGGAAGAATTGTGTTTAATACATGCTAGGCTTAAGCTCTAAATCTACCAAATAAAACCAATCATTATGAAACTTGGTGAACTAATGCAACAGTAAAAATGTGATTTCAGCTTATTCTTGTGAACTGTTAAAATTTACTTCATCAGATTAAAAACTCTGCAGATTTTGTTTGATTCTCTTCCCAGGTACTTAACAGAACCACAGAATTATCTCAAGTTGGAAGGACCTATAAGGACAATTGACTCCAGCTCCCTGCTAATCGCAGGATACATAAAACTAAACCGTATGCCTAAAAGCATCGTCCAAACGCTCCCTGAACTGACAGGCTTGGTGCTGCAACCACTTTGCCGGGGAGCCTGTTCCGGAGACTGCCCACCCTCCCGGTGAAGAGCTTGCTCCTAGTGTCCAGTTCCGAACGTCCTCATCTCCTTTCCTTGTGTCCTGTCGCTGGTCACCAGAGATCAGCACCTCCCCACCGCTGCCCACCTTGAGGGAGGTGCAGACCTCGAGGAGCTCACCCTTCAGGCTCTCCTGCAAGCTGAACAACACAAGTGACCTCAGCTGCTCCTCCTGAGCCTTGTCCTCAAGGGCTTTCACCATCCTGGTTGCCCTCCCCTGGACACACCTAACAGACCAGTGTCCTTACACTGAGGTGCCCAAACGTGCTCACACAGCTCCAGGTGGGGCCACGCCAGGGCAGCGCAGGGTGGGACGGTCCCCTCCCGCGCCGGGCGAGCTGTGCTCTGCTCGATGCACCCCAGGACATGGCGGACCCCTCCGGCTGCCAGGGCACGTTGCTGACCTGTATCCAATTCACCACCAACCCCGACCCCCAGAGCTCTTCCCACGGGGCTGCTCTGCAGACTCTCGTCCCCAGGTTTGCACATACAACCAGGATTACCCCGCTCCAGGTGGGGAACCTGGCACTCGCTCTTGTTAAATTTCAGTAGGTTGGCTATTGCCCAGCTCTCTAGTCTACCCAGATCTCTCCGTAAGGCCTCTCTACCCCCGAGGGAGGCCACAGCTGCTCCCAGCGCAGTACCATCAGCGAATTTACTTCGCATACATTCAACTTCTGCATCCAGAAAATTTATAAAAACATGAATGAGCACTGGCTGTAAAACTCAGCCCTGGAGAACCCTACTGGTGAGTGCCAGCCTGATGTGAACTCATTTACTGTAACTCTTTGAGCCCGACCCATCAGCTAATTGCTCATCCAATTATCATGGGCTCGTCTACCTGTATGCTGGACATTTTATCCAGAGGGATACTGTGAGATACAGCTTCAAAAGCTTTGCTAAAGTGCATGCACTTTGCCTTGGCTGATGAAACAGTATCTTCAAGACAGCTACGGTGCTACTTCCAGCTTAACAAACACCTACAGAAAGGCTTGATATTAGTCTCCAGATTTGCACATATTTCCAAAGACCCTTGAGAATTAAGAAGGAGTCGTCACTACATTCCTACACTGCATGCAGTAATACATATCAACCAAGGAACAAACTGTCTGCTGATTTATAGAAAAAATTATGGAAATGCCTGAGATGTTCTGAGTAACAACTTAGTGGAAGAGCCATTGCATAAAAATATTTTCACTATGTTAGTATCTTATCATTACTGTGTGAGATGGGTAGCTAAGAAACCAGGAGGATGTAAATTTCTGAAAGAGAAGATTGTACATAATACAAAACAAGTAATTCTCATGCTTTCTGCCCTTAAATTATTGTCCAAACAGAAAAAGAACACATTCTAATGGACACTAGACTAGCTGGCAGAAGGCTTACAATGTGCACCTAAACAGAAAACTCATTTCAGGGGCCAAGTACGTACTACATGCTTATAGTGAGACTTACCAGTATTCTGCAGCAGTTTCGTTAGTGGACCATTAGAGATAATTTTAAGATTCATGTCTCTGGTAATGGTTTCCATTTTCCACAGGAAAAACCTCTGAGCAGTAAACTCTCGACATAGCCGACACTGACATTTCACATTAAAGTAACTTCAACGAAGAAGGTAAAAAAAGCTGGCTGACAAAGAGATAGTCTGCAGCGAGACCTCCAGTTGCTAGGAAACAAGCCTCCTCTCTTCCTTAAAATTTACCTCTGTATGTAACACCGAGCTCGAAAATTTATCAAAACTAACAGTGCTTCAGTGTCCATCCTACTTGATGTAAAAGACTGCTACCCCAACAAGGTGGCCAAGAGGTCAGTGTAAGGAAGAACTCTACGAAGGCTTTCATACTCAGCATCACAATAAAGTCATCTACCCAGGTGAAACACACTATCGATGCACGTGTCATTAATGGATTTTAGCACCCACAAGCATCCAAAGCAGTTCTGTAGTCCCTGTTTCTACAGCTCCTGGCTCACAGAATAATTAAATTTTTTTTTCGGGCCCATACGAATAACAGTAGTGCTGGGAAAAAATAAGATATTCTATTTACCTGCTCTAAGAATGATCTAGATTCCTCTTGTTTCTTACTGCACAGCTAGACATGCACGCAGCAATTGCGCAAATGGAGTTTTCACTGGCGTGTCGGAGCCAGCTAGTCAAGACATGGGAAGTGTTTTAAGAGTATGTGCAGTGAGTCAGACAAATTCAATGTTTTCAGGTCAACAGTCACACATTTATCTTTAAGCACAGCTGAGAGAAACTTGCCAACGATATAGGAGAGCCTCACTGCTGGTATGGACAAGAGGGTCTCACCTTGCTGCTATCTTTAGCGTGTATTGAACCATGCAAGGGAGGCAAATGATGAACCAAGCTCCTCTCTCATCCAGATGTAAGTGATGAGGGTAGGAGTAACAGTCAGATATCCAACTAGCAATTTATTTCTATCTTAGCACTTAGTTTTCCTCTGAAGATCCTATTCTTTTCCAGCAGCCTGCCTGCTACAACTTCCCTTTCCCTGAAAAGGGAACAAAACCCCATTTTGCTGCCTATTCCTCAGAATGGTTGTTTTCCCCTCAGAGAACCTAACTTTGCGCTCAATCCTAAAGCCGTTACGTTTCCAAACATGTCCATGAACAGGTTTTCTTCTTCCTTTTCTTCCTAGGACCTCCTACTGTTGTCTGTTCTGTCCCAGTATTCTACCAAACACCTCAGTACTAAACCAGCTTGCCATAAAAATCAATGCAAAGACATGTCAAAACCCTTCCCTTCTCCAAAGCCTTTATAGTAGTAACGGGTCAGTGCAGCTTCAAACTCCACATATACCATGGGCTCTTTTATCCCAGGACCAAAGGGCAAGGATAAGAGATCTCCCTCTCACCCAAAACACTTGCAGTATGAAATGAATTTTAAGTGATACCACAATATCGTGAACATAGCCTTTATAAAGCACAGATGGCACTAATGCATGAAAACACTCTGCGACCACTATGAGAAATGTTCGAGAGAAACAGCATCTTGGGTGAGCATTTCCATTGAAAGTACCTCTGAAGCAGAACAACGATGTGCTGAAGTGCAGTACGGCATGTTGACTACGCACAAATGACACTGAAGGCCGTATATTTTACAATAGCAGTGCGGTGGAGAGTTCTCCCGGCTTTCCTACAAGTCAACTCATGTCAATAGAGACATACCAAGATGTTGGCATTGATCTGCTGCACGCAGCTCACCCTAACCTCTTTGTTCTTCCTGCATGACATTACTTGTTAAACAAACAAAATATTTTTAAATCAGAGTATTAAAGCTAGCTTCCTTAGGCACAGAAGAACGTCAGAGGTCACAGCTGCTAAACAGGATCTATTATGTTCACCTTGGGATGCTCATATAACTTAGTCATTTCAAAGGCATAAGCAACAGTGGTTTTTTTTTGTGTGTGTGTGTGTGGCCCTTTTCTCAAGCAAATATTCATGCCCAAAGTAAACATCTTGAGCCAGCTGACAGTACAAAACAGCAACGACCACGCTAGACACATGGCAAGTTTTATGTATTAACAGCATAGAAGCAGCCGACAGAACCTAAGCTGCTATGAAACTTCTGCTGAAAGAAATTTGGTAAGCCATATTTACAGCTGATGACAGTTCTTTTTCAGGGACAGAACATTAAGAAAAATAATGTAAAAGACCTTTTAATACAGAGAGACAAGAACATGCCACATTTTCACCATCTTTGATTCAAGTAAGCATCTGATGATCATTAACATGCACTACCAGTTCACAAAACCAAGCTCCAGCTGGGCACACTGGGCTGCTCTCACATCTGGTTTACCAGTGGTCACAACAGCAGAAACTAAGAATGCTTTCCAGACAGACACCACAAAAAGCCCAAAAGCATGAAACACAAGCAATTTAAAGAAACTAAGTCTTAGGTGACTAAAACAGCACCCATTTGCAACAACACTTCAGAAGATACTCTGTGAAACTGTTGTACTGAAGGATAAAATGGCGGTTTCACCAAAACAACTTTAAAACCGTTGTGCTAGAGCTTTCTGCAGCCCTTACTCAAGGTGCCTAACAGCAGAAGTGCCATCCCTGCTGTGACCTGTGGGAAGTGCATTTTGATTCCTGCTGTTTCTGTCAAATGGAGCCTGGTAGTCAGAAAAGAGCACCACACAGATCAAAGTAGTGGTACAAGTAAGAGAAGGAAGATAAATGTGATAATTAATCAGTGAGTTGTGATCTCCTATTATAGCTACAAGCATTTACTTAATATGATTCTGAAGGTAAGAAAGCATTAATTTAATCCAGTAGACATCCAGAGATAGTTGCTTAATTCCAGCTCCAACCATGTTCTGCACAAGGCCGAAAGATTAAATGTTCAAACCGATGGACAGTACAGCCCAAGCAGAGATGCATTAGCAAGGACACATTATTCACACTGTCAGTGAGACAGTTTCATAATAAATATTGTTTAACAACATATGAATACTGTTGTACAACACAATTTAAAATATAACTCTCTTCTGACTTCAAAACATTAGTTTCCTACCAAAACTTCACCAAGTAACTTCTTAATAACCATGTATCATCTCTAAAATCACATTCTTACCTTCCTCAGTTTCTACTGGTTGCTGGGATAGAATTTTAATAAGAACTGGATTTTTCCATACTCCTTCCCTTGTGATATCCACCAATATTTGGAGATTGTTATTCCCGAATTCCAGTAAAGCATCATGTGAATCCTACAAATTGTAAAAAAAAGGTCATTAAAAGTCTTCGCTAAAAATTAAACCAATGTAATTTTGCATTATCTGTCCTAATATTTGACTGTATTCTACTAGTTTCACACCATTCTAATTCATTCATGTTTTAACATGTTTGCACTGGGATTTTAAGAGTACATCCTTTCACTTCTCTAATCCTACAGCAAAACTTCCCAATTTCAAAGTACTGAAAGTTAACTAAAATGGCTGAGCTCAAACAGTCCATCTGTAGTCGTAACTCTTCTGCAATTTTTACATTTCTCGAGGCACACATGTACAGAATTTATATTATATATAAATAATATTACAGAAATTACTGTATAAAAAATGAAGGATGACTTTGTATCAAAGCATTCAATGCCATTTAAGAAAACATAATGAAGCCTAAATAGTTTTTAGAATGACTAACAAAATGCCAAGAGTGTGAAAGTTTATGTTTAGGGTTAACTGTAGTGAGATGATCCGGCAACTCCCATTTCTGAGAACTACTAAAGCCATCACTCACTAGTGTGAGGGAAGGGGGGGGTGGGGAACATCCTTAAGCTACATGAGCAGCAGTGCAGCAGGAACGGCTCAGAAATGACCCTGATCTACCAAAAGGGCAAGGCTGGGGTCACATGGAGATGCGGGTTTCCTGGTGGTTAGAGATGCAAGAAGTCTCAGGGAACTGCAGAAAGAGCGAGCAGCACACAACATACACAGCAGAGACTGCAGCACACCACTCACAATCCAGACCAAACCAGATTATAAATAATTTCCTTTATTAAGATGAAAACATCCTCCTACTGGATACACAATTTTCTTAGAAACTAATACATGTCCAGTGCATGTCCTTGAAGATTCAGGGCCCTCCAGTGCTGACAGTTTGGAAGCTGTGAAGGCTGACCCAGATACCCTCCCCACTGCACAGGCCTCCTGCTGAAGTTCATCCACCAAACCTCTATAAGCAGCACAATACTCTGAGTGATCAAGGCCCTACCGCTTTTATTTCTGGAAATCTGAGGAGGCAAGGAGGGAAGGGAGGGGAAAAAAAAAAAAAAAAAAAAAAGTAATGTTACACATGGAAAGAAGCCTAAAGTCTAACACAGAAGAAAAAGCAACCGGGAACAGATTCCGGTACTTAATGTCCCTTGCAGGAAAACCAATCTGGGGTGACTTGCACTGAAAAAAACTAAAATATCATGCAGAATTTTCTAACAGTAACAAATTGAAGCCAACTAACTGTAGGCAATTTGTAGCTACACGTTCAGTAAAAATATCTTAAAGAATGAGTTTGATACGTGACAACTTCCCCTAGTTCTAGTGAGCTGTTTTAGGTGGGCAGTACTTTGAAGTATTATTATCGTCAGGTTTGCTTTCAATAGCCTCTGATGTCTCCTCTATATACAGCAGAATCAATTCAATGTTCTGATGTATCAGAATTAAATAGGGCTAATGTTATGACCACTGAGAACACCAGAGTAACCAAACAGCCTTGTAGAATGGGCTGTCAAAAGATGGCAATAACCTGCACTCCACAGTGCCACGCAGAAGACACGGCTTTCAAATTCCCGAGTTTCCTTCTATAACCAACCGACTCTGCTATGAAAAATACCCAAGACTTTCTTATCAACCATACACAGTAGAAGGCATCTTTGCATTTAATGATTAGACCCTTTAATAAATAAGATAATCTGGCTTTACGCACTATGCATTTTTTTCAATACAGTATGTTGCCAGAGCATCATCTCCCATACTAACATTACAGACTTAACCTGTAACGTCAAGTGTAGACCAGATCATAGATCAGGTCAAAGACTAAGTCCAAAAAGCCATCAGCCTTTAACAGCTTATGACTTCAAATTTCACATGGGAGTCCGAACTCAGTGAGCTTTACTGAGCTACAGAGCTCTGGGAAGGCATTCAGCACATGTTAAGCCTTGGAAAGAGGTGGAACTAACCAGCAAAGCCCTTCCAATCAGCCTGTATCAAGTAAAGGCAAGAAGTGCCAGGTTCCTTACACTTAGCACATGTAAGAGGAGAAAGGACACCACATCTTTTAAACAGCATGTTTTCTGGAAGAAAAGCAACAGCCTAATCAGTTCTCATTATCAGAAAACCTTTGGTAATTAGGCTACATTTCCTTTGAGGCTATCATTTGTATGTTCAGATTCTTCACTAAGAGCTTTAAGAAAGCATTAATCACCAATACAAATTTAACAACTGTACTGCAAATCTTGAGAATTTATGCTATTTCCTGGCATCT
The DNA here is from genome assembly GCA_035590215.1 of Microhierax caerulescens. NCBI lineage: Eukaryota > Metazoa > Chordata > Aves > Falconiformes > Falconidae > Microhierax > Microhierax caerulescens. Next base: position 117,927,161 of record JAVJGJ010000037.1, on the reverse strand, counting down.
CTTCAATAAAAGCATGTAACTGACACTCCTGGCTCTTACTGTTGAGAAACAGCTTAACAAACATGACCCAAAGAATCATCTCTCAGATTACTGATGTTTACTGTACTTAAATGTACTGCAGAAGACACAGCTTTAGGAAGCCACAGAGAGCTCTCGGGACATTACATGTAGTGCTGTCACCCAAATACCTGTTCCAGCAACTCAAAGATATTTATCAGTGAAAAACATGAAACCACAAACCTGATTTTCAGCTCTGCATGGTTCTGAAAGGCAAAGAAAGGAAAACACCAACTCCCGCCCGTATGAACTCACACCCTCTATTGACAAGTCAGGGATATTCCCATCCTGGCCCCAGCAAACACTCGCCAACCAAGTGCCAAAGACCATACAAGTGGGTTTTGTAACACCACACTGCACTAGCTGAGATCCATTGTCTCTTGGTGATATTCATCCCATGCCCCTCTGCTACTGGGCTGCACGTTCTGAGGAGCTAGAAGCCACTGCCTCAGAGGAAGACATGCTTTTCTGCTGCCAGCACCAGAATGATGCAGCTGAGGAAAAAAAATAATCATCCCACAACTTGGACAAGAGTGAGGTACTACTACTGAAAAGACTGTGATCTCTCAGCCTATGACATTCTGCGATCCAGACATCAAACGTAAACACTGTTTTCCCAACAGCAACTCTTTTCTGGTCTGAGGATGTAGAACAGAGCTAGCAGAGCCCAGTTCAGTTGTGAGGACCATTCCCATTTCAGCACCTTCATATTAAGAGCTGAAAGAAACTTGGAAGGTCTGAAAGAAGGGACCTATTATACAAGTCAACTGTGATCTGCTGAGTCAGCACTGTCTTTAAGATTCAGGGTATCAATACTGAAAACACCAAATATAAAATTCACTAACACATGCACCATAAGTGACCACTGACAATACAATCCACTTCTACTCTAGGTGCTTAGCTGAACCCTTCCTTATTGCACCTACTGAAGATTATAAGGCTAATATTAATGGAAATACGAAAAACTACTACAATACTTCAAAAATCTTTGAGCAAATCTAATGCAAAATTTAAGTACACAGATCTCATCACATTGGGACAACACCATGAAGAGGTCCTGAAGAGAAGGACACCAAGCATTTCATTCTACATGAAGTCAGGAAAGAATATTATAGTAAAAGGCTATGGACAAACTTAAACAATCCTTGGAACAGTTTACTCAAGATACCAGGATTTTTCAGTCCTGGCAATTTAAAGCTCACAGCAATCACTACAGTGTCACAAAAGTTTTCATTTTATGCTCACCCTCAATACACAACTTTTCTAAAGAAAGCATTCATGCTCTTTGTAAGGCTTGAAGGGAACCCTGTTCCACAACCCATATTCAATTCCTATGACAATACATCTCTACTCCCACTAAAGCTATTTTGAATGCACTGCTTTATCTTCCTCAACTGGCCAGATCACATCCATCCCCACAGCACCTCTCCACTGGGTTCCTCCCTCAGATTATGCGAGTGTACCTGTAGCAAGGGCCCTGCTGTAATTCTGCCCCAATATTTTTCTTACATTTTACAGCATTTCCCCACCCACATACGCATCCTTATGTCTGCTGCCATTGCATAAAACCCGTGCTGGGACTCCTGCCATACAATCTCACATCTTTTCAAGGCTTGTTTGCAAGACCACATGCTGCCTCTGGTCTTGCTTAGAGATAATGAAAAAGTGGACTTATGGGGGACTGCGGGGCATAACTACTGTTACTTAGGATGAAAGAACAAACAGGTTCAGACACCAAATAAAGCTTTTGATAACATTTTTTATGTGAGCTGGACATCAGCAAGACTTCACTTTCAGCTTCAGAACAGTGCCTACACCTTGCTGCTTTGAAATGCAAGCCCATACCTTTCTCGCTCCTGTGATGAAAATTTATTTGAAGTTTCACTGACTCTCGCTACCTGTGCAGATTGTTAGAGCAACAATTATTGCAGGCACATCGGAAGAAATGCCTCTGTCCCACATTTGCTACAACCACCAGTTACATTTGGAGTTATATTCCTCAGCCATACTCTCCTCTTTTGTTAGGAAAGGAATAAGCATATTCACACCTGCCAATACAGGGCATGTGCTAATATATAGTTTTGCAGTGCTTTGCTACTGGATTTGCCTGGAAATTGGCACATCAACATGGTCACAGGCTTTAAACCTGCAAGTCTTCACATGACTGCCTACGAGTGAATCCTGCCTAAAGTTATATATTGCCTTCTGTATTAAATGCATACTCCTTCTCTGTTACTCTCCTCTGATGACAAGTGAGTTCCTACTGTACTCCAGGGCAGGGTACCGATGTTCTCATTGTCATACTTCTGCGAGAGTGTCACTTCAAAAACACATTAGAGGCACCTGTTTGGAGAAGTCCACAAACCTCCTCAGCAAGGTTTCAGAGTACTAATATGTTTAGTAAAAGATCTGTGCAAAGCTTATTATCTAAACTATTGAGAGCATTAGATGAGTGCTAAACCTGGAAGCCACTGTTTCAAAAACATCAGTACAAAAGGCAAGTACATTACTACACCTGGCAGCAGCACATCTTGAGTTTTCCCTTAATTCTAAAAGTTGACATGAGAGATATGGGCTTGCATCACCCTTCTACCCCTGGAACTTAACAGTTTTCTTCCAATATATTCAGCCTGAATAAAGTCATCTCATCTGACTAAAACTTGCTCTCTGTTGACAGAAGTATCAAAGCTTGATCACTTGCTTCAAAAACCTAGAAATGCACATGTTTATTGCACCACAGAAATTATTCTCCTTGGTAACAAGAATTCTCCTTGCAGATCCCTCCAATTAAAAGCTGGGAATTCTTAGAGCTGCTTTGTACCTTTGTTGTAATGGGAAAAAAGCCTGTAGATGCCATCCCATTCTCTGAACATGAGAGAACATACTGTTTTAATTCTAGGCCATCTCAGTTACAAACTTACTATATGCCTTTTAGTACAGGGTAAGCTCATAAGGCTTAGGGGAGACCTACAGTGTTTAAAGGGTAGCTACAAAGGAGACAGACTTTTTTAAAAAAAAACAAACACAGAGTCACATGGAAAAAACAAGGTGCAATGGGCACAAGTTAATCCTGTGGAGATTCCAGCTGGACCCAAGAGGAAAATTTTTTCCAGTGAGAACAATCAGCCACTGGAATGAATAATCTCCTCAGGGAAGTGGTGTATTCCCCAACATTGGACACTTACAAGATCAGCTGGACAGGGTGCTGGGCCACCCTGTCTAGACTGTGCTTTTACCAAGAAAGGTTGGACCAGGTGATCCTTGAGGTCCCTTCAAACCTTGTATTCCATGATTCACTCCTCTTCCTCCAATGATAACTGCATTAGTGAATTAATGCGAGCACAGACCCAGCCTCTGCAACACAATGGCGAATAGCTACAGACTATGTGTAATAGATGGCGTAGCTGGGTATTGTCAAAACAAACAGATACACCTTCAAACTTGGTTCTGGAGTGCTGCAGTGTCCACTGTCATCTGCTGTAGTCACTAAGGGAGTCACAGGACTTATATTCCAGCAAAATAAAGGACAAATCTTTGACACCACTAAGACCATAGGATTTAAACTGTACCTACTGCACTTCCTTCTGCTACCAAGTACATGCCACATCCAACTGTTCTTAGAGTTACAATGATAGCATGTATCCCATAGTATCTCAAGAAAAGGAGGTCTGTCCACACCTGAAGTCACCAGTCACAGACCAATTCTGTTGCTTCCACTACTAGCAGGACTACAGAGGTCTACTAGTCCATTTCTCTCAGTTTAAATTAAGTGCCGGGGTTTTATTCATCTTCAGCCTACCGAAGAGTTTCCACACCTGCAATTTCCCTGACTGCAAGTGAAACGAAAGTAAAACTTCAGAACACACCTTCAGAGCTACTGCAGCAGCCAAGCCAGAGGGACTGAGGAAATCCCCAGTCACAAGGGTATAAGGTCTTGTGATAAGGTCTGCACAAGGACAGCTGCAAGCTCTAAGTTCACTTCCTTCCAACGGCTTCCTGCCAAAATCTTCACTTCATTAACTTAAAACTGATACTAGCTTCCTACTTCGTCAGTCACAGTTAAAGCCAAAACAGGAAACAGCAGCAACAGATCAGTCCCTGGTCCTGGAAGGGTCTTTTAGTTTAAAGGCAGCAAGACCACCACTCCTGTCTTTCAGCTCCATGAGGAACACTGCACCTTGCAGACACCTAGGTACTACCTCCAGACTAAAACCTTGAAAACATCTCTCCCTCCTAGGTAGTCTACAGGAGCCGTCTTCATCTGAGTGTACGACTAGTAGTATTATGAGCTTGTTTCAGCACCACCTCAGAAGAACACTTATAGGAACCACCTGGACTAAAGACCTGTCCTACATTTTCAACCCTCTCAAATCAGGTACTAACTTTGCCACTCAGATCTCACAGAAGCTTTTTTAGTCATCTTTAAAGTAATGCTTTGGAGCCGTTATGCCACTCCATCGAACTCAGTCTTTCTCTCACCCAAACCACTGGATAGATCAATATTTGCTATGATTCTCTTGCTGCAGCAGCTGTTGACTATGTAGTTATAAATCTGCTGTTGGGCTCAAGGCTCCCAATACTGTTGTTGCAGTTAGTTTTTTGCTGCTCAGAAATTCTTGCTGCCTAGAAAACAGCAATGCAGGACAAGTAGAATTCAGGGGAAGGGTAGAAAAGGAGAAGCACAACAGCAGCCTTCTTTTTTAAATATGTAAGCTGGGAAATGAAATTCAGAGCACTTACCTGTATGGACTGATGGAATCCTAACCACACCTCATGCGGCAATTCACTTTCAGGAATTGAAAGCAGTAGCTCAAAGCAGCTCCTGGAAAAGCAAGAGACAAGTAAGCAAGCTACCCGAACACACTGTTAGGTTAAATAACATTTGTGGCACATATTACTTAGCATTCAGATAACAAATAACAGTAACATTGAAATACATTTGACTGCAAAAATCAGTTAAAGGCCAGAAACAGGAAGGAGTCATCGTATGAAGAGAGTGCTCCTTTTTACTACGCACTATCTTACTAGGATAAGATTGCAGCTACTTTTATAATCCAAGATGGTTTGTTCAACATTGCTCAGGAATGATGCATTAAAGAATTTCTGCTCTTTCCTCTCACAAAGGAATCCTAATATTCTTTCTGAATAAAACTCATTTAACCCCAGCATGGCCTCTTTGCCTAGAGTAAGAATAAAACCCAGCTTCAGCTAACTTAAAAGTTTCAGTGCTGACGTATAAAGATAAGAACATTAAAGAACAGCTTGACAGAAGACACATGCATCTATCAGCACAGAAATGGACCTAGAGAACAGATTCCTAACAGTATCCTAAAAGCAACAGACTGACAATCTATTTCAAGAGGTGCACCAGCACAGAAACAGACCCACAGAACAGATTCCTAGAAACACCTTTTGAGTCTTTGATAACTGGGGGTGGTGATAGTGGACTCATACCTATGGTGCCAACTGTAACAAGCTCAAGAACTTACCGAATGAAAAACAAACCCCCACCCATGTTGCTATGCATATCAAAAATGTTCAGAATGAAGTCAGAGTTAAACAGATCACACTGTGAAATATCTAGTTCATTAACTCAGGGAACTGCTGAATTTGTGTAGCTCAGTTATCTGCACAACGCAGCTGGAGAACATCCCCTTATTTCTTCACTAAGCCAACCTCCTGCTTAAAAACAGGATACTAGTCAGCCAGTCTTGATTTATTATACCCAGGAAAGTTTGTTACAACCCATTTTCAACTGTGTCAACAGTTAATGTTAGTATCAGTCAGCCCCATCACAGCGGCATGCAAACTTCTGCTGTGCATCTGCTTTTTCAAATGAAAATTCAGGAAAGCAAGAAGGGTTCAGAAAGATTTAACATTTCTGAAACATCTAGCAAATTTGAGACCTATAAATTCTATACATAATTTCAGGTTCCAAGAACAGACAGGGTGGAAAAGCAAGACCTGCTTGATACTCCCTCATTTAGATCATCAGGTCAATGCTATCCCTTTTCAGAAACAAAAAGGAAACAACTGTATGTATTTAGCACATCCATGCCATTTCAGGGAAAAGTCCTGGAGAACAAGAATCACCATTTTCTAGGAGACAAAGCACTGGCAGGACTACTGCCTGTATTGTTCTCAAAAAGGGCTATCTAAACTTGTATGGGACACATGGATTACCTAAACACCAACTACTGCACAGAATAATCTGACCTAATCAAATGAAGTGTGTTAACTATGACACTGTCTAGAGAGTCACAAGATCAACACACAGCAAAAATGTCTCATAAATCACGACAATACAAGGAAAGAAAACAGGTCTAAGACTCCACAAATAATACATGCACTGAATAACTAGTATAAGCTACACCTACATTATTAGTTCCAACTCATGCTATTTTTTTCTTCAAAACCTCCACTCCCAAACATTAAATAGAATGACAGGACAACACATTCCATCTTACCATAGATAGAAGAGCTGAGCTTGGGGAAGGGGACAAGGAAGAGATGACCATAAAGCAAACATAAATTTCAAAACTGCCTAGTACCCAAAATGAATGATTTTCTCCCTTCCTCCTGACTTCTGAGAAATACATTGAACAGTTGCCTCCAAAATGCTATGGCTAATCAGTTTTTAGCCAGATTCGGCATAAACAAAATCATATGGACAAATACTTAATTAACATCTGGCCAACCTTTTAATATTTCAGAAGTCTGCCTTCACTGCCCAATCCTGTTCCTTTAAATAGAGGTTTATATAGAGCAAAAGCTCTAAACGCTCCTATTAGGCAGAAAATAGGATAGCCTTCATCATTGTCATTCAGTAATTATTCACAATCACCAGGCACTGGAATTTCACTCATTACTATACGCAACAGGATTGCCATACTCCAATTTGGTCACAGGTCTCAATTTTATAAAATAACCAGGATTTACTTTTCCCTTTTCCTAAATTTACAAATTAATTTACCAGTTCAGATGTCTACACCCAGGAGGTTGCTACTGGACTATCAAAAACAACTTTACAAGGTCTCATAGCAGCTGAACTCTATTTTAACATAAGAAGAAAAAAACAAACAAAAAACCCCAACACCCTAACGGAACAAAAACATCCACAAAAAAATCCCTAGGTATGTGTCCAATTTCCATACGTGTCATAAAGGGACTCTTTTCATCAAATGAAAATTTGCAAATGTCATGGTCTATGTGCTTTTGAAAAGTCTTCTGATGTACACCTCAGACTTAAAGTAAACCAATTCTATCTACTTCCACTTTTAATTCCTGGAAATACTTTTTCATATGTATGATATTGGTTATATAAAATATCAATTTTAAACAAAATGTATGTTTAAAAATGGCAAAGCAAGATTTTAAAAATATTTTTCTGCACTTAATCCTTAAGGTGCTACTTGGACTGTGAAAAAAAATATCTGAAATTAGATTTTCAAAGCATTGTCTATACAGAGTGAGATAGTCTACAAAGACAAGAGGGCTGAATTTATGCCTCTTCAAGAGTTACTGTCTGCTGTAGTGACACAGCACTGAGCTGAACCAAGAACCAAAAATTCTTTTGTTTTGAGTCCTTAAGTCTTCCCCAGGACCCCAACACCAACCACTCTAGTTTGGAAACTGCTCCAGAAGAAATCTGGAGCTCCAATTGTATAGCCACCATGTAAAACAATGTACAGCTCAACTGCAAAAGTAATATCCAGGATATCCCAATTAAATTTTCCTAGGTAGAAAAATAAGTAGAATTCCAAGTCAATTGCATACGTTTTTTGTTGTAAGAACTGACTCAAATGCACAGCTGCATAAAGCCTAGCCAGCCTTCCCTACTGGCAAGGGGGAAGAAATGCCCATTTTAGCTTAATTCTTCCCTTTGCTTCTTATTATACAATACCTCAAAACACAACTTTAGCCCTGAAAGCCCATTTCCTCCTTTACTGTAATGCAACTAAATGGAATTCAGGTATCAAGGCAAAGACCACAAATCAAAATACCAGCATCACTTAACGAAGTCAAGCCTTTCTAGCCCACTCTACCAGTACCACCACAATACCTACCTACACAAACTTTATTCCAAACTTTAATCACAATTTCTGCAAATAAACCGTAATGGGTGCTTGAATGCTTCCATTATTAAAATAAATCATTTCTCAGGCACTCAACAGCACTCGACTTTTAAGTCTAGCAGACCTTCTCCTAAATTTCTTAATTTTGGAAGGAATAGCTCTAGGCAAAAATCCACAGATTATTTGCATACAATTACTCTGTAATAATTTCATACCTCATTCACTACTATTTTAAGACAGAGATTTTAAAAAGTAAGTTTGAAAAGCTTTCAGCATTGTGTTCATCTTTAGATTGCATTAGAAAACTTTTCTCCTCCTAAGCTTCTTAAAAGAGTTAAAAAGATGACTATACATTGGATGAACAACAGGAATATTTCACTTGTTGCCAGGAATTATCCTGCATTTTTTAAGAGTTAAAGTCCTAATGATAGCAGAGTAGTAAATGCAAGTTAGTACATCAAAATACAAGTTTATTAGGTTGAGAAATTTTTAGAGACAGAGCAAGCAAACCACCACGTACTCCCTCACAGAGGTGTTATGAAAAGCAAGTACACTCTTCCTGGAAGCAACGTGTTACATTCAGTAAGTACAACTAGTAGGTGAGATACAGCTCAAGAAGTCTGAGGTAGACTGGTCTTATCAGTTGAATCCAGTTTTGCTAATTAGACCAGATGACATTCAGATCTTTCTCTCTCTTATTATTTTTTTTAATTGAAAAAGCGTATAAACACTTTCTCAAAGATGCAGAAACAGTAAACTTCCTTTCAGACCAGTACCATCACAGAAAAAAGTAGAAAGGTGCCAAATATTAGCTACTGGCAAACACTATGTGAACTAGGAACAATTTTTTCTACTTTTTAAAAATCTGATCTATTAATTTTAGGGCCATAAAAACCATTTTTAGACAGAAGTAAAATTTTCATACTGATGGTAACATGAATGGCACCTTCCTCCTCACACAGTATAGAATCATAAGATGGTTTGGGTTGGAAGGGACCTTACATATCACGAGTTCCAAGCCCCTGCCCTGGGCAGGGACCACTCCCACCAGCCCAGGCTGCCCCCAGCCCCATCCAGCCTGGCCTTGGACACTGCCAGGGATGGGGCACCCACAGCTGCTCTGGGCAGCCTGTGCCAATGCCTCACCACTCTCAGTTAAGAATTTTGTCCTAAGATAAATTTATCTTCTTTTAGTTTAAAACCATTACCCTTTGTCCTATTGCTACAGGCCCTACTAAAAAGTCTCCACCTTTCTTATAATCCCCCTTCAGGCACTGGCAGCTGCTGTAAGGTCTCCCCGGAGCCCTCCCTTCTCCAGGCTGAACAACACCAACTCTCTCAGCCTGTCTTCATAGAGGAGGTGCTCCAACCCTCTGGATCATCTTTGTGGCCCTGCTCTGGACACCAACAGGCCCGTGTCTGAATGCAGTACTCTAGGTGGGGCCTCACGAGAGCAGAGTAGAGGAGGAGCAGCAGCTCCTTTGACCAGCTGGCCATGCTCCTTTTGACGCAGCCCAGGACACGGTTGGCTTTCTGGGCTGTAAGCACACATTGCCGGGCCATGTTGAGCTTTTCATCCACCAGCACCCCGAGTCCTTCCCCTCAAGGCTGCTCTCAATCCATTCTCCACCCAGCCTGTACTTGTGCTTGGGATTGCCCAGACCCACGTGCAAGAGCTTGCCCTTGGCCTTGCTGAACCTCAGGAGGTTCACACAGGCCCGCCTTTCAAGCCTGTCAAGGTGCTCTGGATGGCATCCCTTCCCTCCAGTGTCTGACCACACCACTCAGCTTGGTGTCACCAGCAAACTTGCTGAGGGTGCACTCGATCCCGCTATCCGTGTTGCCAAGAAAGACTCTGAACAGCACTGGTCCCAGTATGGACCCCTGAGGGACACCATTGTCACCAGTCTCCAGTTGGACACTGAGCCATTGATCACAGTTCTTTGAGTGTGACCATCCAGCTAATCTCTTCCTTATTCACCAAGTGGTCCACCCCTCAAATCCATGTCCCTCCAGTTTAGAGACAAGGATGTCGTGTGGGACAGCATCAAAAGCTTTGCACAAGTCCAGGAAGGTGACATCAGTATCCTCAGAAAAAAAACACTCACAGAAGCTCAAGTCAACAGTCAGCTTCAAAAGCTTCCTAAGATTCACAACGATGGCCAGCTAACTAAATCTCAGTGAAAGACATCTTTGGTATGTTTACTGGACACCTAATTCTTTATTAATTATTCAATAGAGGCAACACCTTTGGCACAGTAATACTGTGGGGGGTGTGGGGGGTGTGTGTGAGGGGAATGTGTTGTGCTTTGTGGCTGTGGAAACAAGCAGGCAGAGTTCTACATGACCAAAGCAGGTATGTCCCTTCATGGGCATGGGCAAGAAGAACATTCCTGTTCCCCCACAATCATTTGCCAAATCTGTAAACTACAAGAGCAACCACTCCAAGCTTTCCTTTTATTTCCTAAGGTTATAGACAGTGGACAAAAAACGTCTCACACTGCATCAGCATCGTGCTTCTTATGGGGAGGCGTTGTCTCTATGTCAGATTTAGTGTGGACACACAACTGAACTGGTCAGGTGGTAGGGAAAGCCACAGTACACTGATTTTTCTTGTTACTGGTTCAGCTTGCTGAGGATATCAGGAGGAGGATCCAGGATGGGTGTCAGCAGGGAAGGAGGATTTCAATAAGTAGAACTCTTTTGCTTTAAAACAGGAAGCTTGCTCCTTTCATCTCTCATCAGGGTTCAAATCTGAGAATACACAGCATGTATGACAGCTGTGGGTAACCCAACAGCCTCCCCAAAAATCACAGTTACGTGAGAACAGTACGCTGTCATCTTCCTAACCAGGTAGCAGTCTTCCTCCTCAATGGAACTTAATTTAGTCTTTGGTTCCCTGCTCTTAACTTCTCTCTCCCTCCCTTGGAAACTCATATGTAAAAGAAAAACACAGAAGAGTTGAACCAGGTATGCCATTTATCTCACCCTATCCGTGACCTCACTTGTTATCTTTCTCATTCTTTAGATTCCTCTCAAAGGTAATCATAACAAGAATAGGGGAGATTCCAGCAAGTCAGCCTCTCTGCTGTCCTCCACCACATAGTTTTCTGAATATAAAAGCAACAGCAAACTCCTCACACTGAAAGATGGAATAAACCATACTGGCAGAAGCAGAATATTTTGATTTTTCTCAACAAAAGAATTTTGATAAGCGATTTTGACACAGAACTGGGATTCCCACCCTGAAGTATGTAACAGTGGCAAAAAAAAAAAAAAACAAAAAAACCCGGAAAGTACTCCAGTTACGGATGACCTGCATACAGAGACAGTGAAAGACAAACTTTAAGTGACATGAGTAGGGAACTGCAGAATACACAAGCTAATTATAATGATAATATGACAAAGATGAGAATACTCTTATCCATAAATAGACAGTTCACAAAACCAATTAAGATATTTTGCAAAAAATATATGTATTCATGTACCAGGTAAACGATTTAGCAGTTTAAATCTTCACTTTCTATATTAAGAAGACAAACTTTTCCCAATTTTACGCATTTTCCCTTCTTGACAGAAAGCTTAAAAAAAAATTTATTCCTAATTCACATGCTTCGCAACTAAAAAAAAATAAATTCAAGGCATCATATGGAGATACCCGTTTCTGAGCTGTTGATTTACATTGTGAGTTCATACACTACAGAAAAAAAAAAAAGCATTTGACCAAGGAGTCCACTGCAAACCCTTCTTAAAAAGAACACCTGACTTCAGACCACAACGCAAGCAAGCGACTGATAACAAAGAAAAAATATCCCATTGAAAAACTGTCACAGAATTACTTTTATTCTATGGTGATCTTTATATTCAAGGTTCTAGATCTCCACCCTCCCTCCTCGAATGAAACCCTACCAGCAAGGAGCGACCAGCACATCAAGTTATCCTTCTCAGGCTAAGGGTAGTAACTGATAGAACTCCAACGTATGTGAAAGCCCTCAGGCTACCTCTTCAATTACAAATAGCTGTTTGCACCTAAAGCAGACTTTGAGGAGCTATGAGTTATTCCAACTTAGCTGATAGACTGTAAAATAGTTCTACCTCTTATCTGAAGAACTGCTGTACTTTTAAGTCACGTCTGCCAACACCTGTCAAAGATTTCAGGTCAAATTACCCTTTGTTTTGCTATCCTGTAGCAACAGCCCACATACACAATATATTACCATAAATACAAAATAACTTAGCCTTTTCAGAAGGGGACATGTTCAGAAATACCCTGCATTACAGGTGAGAGGATACATGAAAGAAGCAACTGCACAGCAAGTGATACAGGTTTATTAATCCATGGTTGAAGGTCTCATATTAAAGCTTCTGTTTAATGAGGACCACACTAGGCTTTTTCTACAGAAAATAATGATAATTTTCAGAATGTTTAAGAAAGAACAGAACCTTCCCAATAACTGCACATTTATCCAAATACAGAAGAACAAACCCTTACCACTTGTTCACATAATTAACAAAATGCTCAAGTACATTTTTGTGGTATAATTAAAAAAGTACTAGAGACATTTACTAGACAATAAATTGTAAATACTGTTGTCAAATTATGCATTACACTATTTCAACAACTTTCCCTTTCATTTATAAAGCACATTTTGGTTTGGGTTTGTTTGGGTTTTTTTTAATTATAATGTACCAACTTAAAACTTACAGCACTAGCCTGCCAAGTACCAAAAGAACATCTTCACATTCTGTAGTCAAGTAAGGTCGTGCATTAGCAAAGCTTTGGATGGAGATTCGATATACTTCCAAAAAAGGTAAAATATGTTCCGATGCACCCCGACTGCCAGCATACTGAAGTAGCGTCTGAAAGAAAATGAGTTACCATTAGAAGTTCTCATAACACACTTTTATCTAAAAAACCAAATATCAATATAAAATATCAAGCATATACAGTAGAATGTTTCTGGAAGTGATAAGTTTTTACTCAGATAGAAATCTAAAAGTAGTAGCTTTTCTCCTCAATAGCAGTTGTCCCTTTTATTCAAAAATATTTTCATTTATTGTTTTGATAAAGTCATCAAAATTTCTACTGGGGAGCAAGCTAGATGCAATCAGTAGTAATGTGAACTGTTAAGTTATAAACCCAGGGAGATCTGCACTCCGCTTCTTTTGCGCAACTGCCATGGAGACAGAACCACATATGTAACACTGGAATCTTTATTAGTAGTGAGAATGCAGAAAAATAGGCAAGAAGTTCAAGATCAGGAGCATAAATCCAGCTGTAATATTTTAAAGATACATGCACTACCTATACAGCAAACACAAAGCCATTAGAAAGGGACACAAAACCCAGATCAGACCATTATGTAGTCATTTTTCAAATGCAAAATTACCCTAGACTTTACTACCTTGACCACAGCAATCCCACATTATCCAGGCACAGTACTGAAGCAGCAGTGTAAAATCTAGCCAGCTTTAAAAGAAATCCAAGTTTCAAAAATCAGCACAGGGACAACAGCAGTATCTCCCAACCTTTTTCAAACTTCACTACGCTACCATGTTATTTTCTTACAGGTCATAAAGTAATATTGAGAGCAAGCAGGGCACTTAGCTCTACTGACAGCTGTAACATCCCCTCTCTGCACACCCACGAACTCCAGACCAGTTATGCTTGCTCACCAGTTACAATCCCTCTCTCATGTTGCACCCTCCTAGACCAAACCAGGTACCAATCTTTATTAAGGCCAGCTGTGAAGAAAACAAAAACCAATGACAAAGGCTGTACTCTGTCTGTGGAACCCTTAGGGCCAAGGCTGTATGAAAAAAAAACTTCAGTGCCCTACCCTATAATTCAATACAAGCCAATTTGTTCTAAGAGGATCATCAGGTCACATCAGGCTTCAAATTATTTCGAGTTGGGACTCTTGACACAACCAATTTATTTTAACAGCTTAAACAAACACATGATCATATCAGATTACGACTGGGAGGACACTAGTGAACAGACCCTACAAAGAATTTACTAAAAATCAAGTGTAGTCATTATAATGGCCAGAAACTTCTAAGATGAAGCCTAACTTCCAACACAGCAAGAAGTAAGTGGCCAGATACATGCTATTTAGTGTACTATCTGGTGTTACGCCAGTGTTCTAACTGTACAATACAATTCCTAGGGTAAAAGAAAACCAACAAAACAACAAACAGACATCTACTAGTCTGGCACAACCACCTGTGATACTTAAGAAAAAAAAAAACAACGAACAAACAAAACAAAACCAACCATCCAAGAATCAATAAAGATCAAGAACGTTTTGTAGATTATTCTCCTAGAACTCAGTAATATAACTCCTAGGTGAATGAAAGTTACAAACTCTCAAAAAAAGACACAATATTAATAGTTACAAAGACATAAGGAGGGCAGAGAAAGGGAAGATTGGAAGTTTACAGAAATCATCCTTAAATGTCATTAGCAGAAGCAATGATTGGCTAGTAACTAACCAGTCTAAGTGCTTCTCTAACAGATTAATGAAGGATTTGATAACATAACTCAAATTATATATGGCATTAGAAGCATTAAGTGACATTTAAAGGCTGTCAAGCCTAGAGATAATCAATTGATTGCCACCATAAAGTCATCGGTTTAGTAAACCCAGCAGTAACGCTGCCATTATAGCGAGCATGGAAATACATCAAAAATACAAATCCCTGCACTTTTCTTAAAAATACATCCATTAAAACCAATCTACTTAAAACGCAAAATTTAGTGCTCAATTATTTTGACAGACACTTTGATCATAAACTATCCAGTCTCTGTAAACCATAAAACAAGGTAAAATATTTTCTAAGATTAAATAAAGGTATTAGAACACTCTGCATCCTTGCTTGAGTGCAATCCTAGTGATGAGATAGAAGTCTTATAGCTAATATTAGCAATTCGTTGAGTAGTCATTTATCAGAAACTTCTCCCCAAATAGATGAACAATGATGCTTTCTGCACATAAGGCAGATTCAAGGCAAGAGACTTATTAATAGCTTGAACTTCAAAGATACACAGCTTTGAACATTATGCTATTAGTATTAGCATACTGACAAATAAGCAAAATGCAGTAACTGTATAGAGTCTCTTAAAGCCCTTCTGCTATTTCACAAGCAATGTAAGTAGAAGTTTTATTAGTTCACTACAGACTTTTCCTGGCAGTCTATACATAAGACTAAAATTTGACCATTTTTAACTTGTCAAAAATATATAGTCTACATGCTTAATCAACAGCCAAGTAACACCTTTCTAAGCAATTGCTACCTTACCATCTAATTACCTGAAAAAGAGTATTCAAACATTTAAGTCTGGTTAACACACATCCACTTATACTTTATCCGACCCTCCTTCCTTTGACTACAATAACATGTCTAATTGGAAAGTGCGTGAGAGGAGCAGAGGCTACACACATCCACCTGCTGTGTAACCTGCAGACCAGCCTCGGTCCTCAACACTGCACAGATGCTCATGTTCTGCAATTCTAGGATACCTGCTTAGCTGCATTTCTTCTGATGCATCAGGGGTTTTAGCTCAGAACCAATTTAAACATGCGAAAGTTGTAATAATAGGTCAGGCAACTTGAAGTCTCCAAGAGAAAACTTCCACCTCTTCTTAAAAATACCCGATGGCAACTGACAGCCTTCAACTGTGCCAGTTTCAGTCATTTCAGAAAGCCAACAGGTGCTTGGTATTTGGCAGGTGGAATGCTTTGATGTCCTACCACCTCTGCTTCACCAATAACTGCCCTTCATATTTACAACAGCACAACATCAAACACACAGACTGTTCATTCTAGCTGGCCTTTCGGTACATACCGAGCTCCCAAACAGACATGCTTCTCCTAAGGTGAACATGAAAAGCATTCACGGTTGTACAATATAAAGCTGCAAGGTCAACCCGCCATTTAGGCTTTATGAGTTTATTTGTGTTATCCTGGACACCAATCTTACTTCCCGGCTCAAAAATAGGGTTCTTCATGGAAATCATGCCACCCAGCATTACTCGCAGGAAGAGCTACTGGAGAGCTGCAATATGGCAGCACAAGCTTATATGTGGTAAAACACAGCAGCCAGACAGCTCAAAGCATAGGAAAGCTGCTGATTTGGTTCAGCATGTCGTGTTCCAACAGCCTCAGTAACTTCCACAGCAAAACAGAGCACCTTTTCAGGATCATGCCACAGACATACACACAGGATGGGAAATCCGTTGCTGCCCGAAAAACATTTCAGCTACCCTCATCACAACAACTTCCCAAGATTATATTTAGCCCCAGTTAAATTCAGCTTCATTCTAGGCATTTTCTACTGTAGTTAATAACGCTTATGACAACGTACCAGTGGTAGCCTCCAAGTCGTTAATACAAAGTTGAGCTCCTTAAATGTCACTTTGGGTCAGATCTTAAGTTATTTTTAAGTTTTACTACTGAAACTCTGTGCAAAATTCACAAATATCCTGTCAGAAGGAGAAACCAAGATGTAAAATTACATCCTCACCAGTATTCTGACTACACAGTGACATCATAAACTCATACTCTGTTGAAGTTGCCACATGACAGAATAGCAACTTCATGCTTTCCTCTGAATCTCTTGGTGTACAGGCATGACAATCAGCAGAGTCCCAAACTGATGGTAAACCAAGATAATTTACTTTTTTTTTTTTATCTGTACTATCTACTGAACTATTTCAGTGTTCTAAAACAAGACTACTATTCCATAATAGCACAGAGACCTAAGAGGGTCTACATTTTTTGTGGGACAGGGTTTGGTTGTTTTTTTGTTTTGTTTTTTTTTTTAACTGGCTTCCATCAAACTCCATTGACCAAGCGACCTCAAGCTTTATCTGTACCAAACTAATCTAGATGACTCGACATCTATATATACTGATCATCTACCTCTACTAAGTCTTAGCTGAATATTTGTTTCAATGTTCTGATGCAGTGAACACCACTGGAAACAACTCTAGCAAAACACAGAGAAAATCACATACATTATACTAGGCTTCCTGTACCTGCAAGGCTGCGGATCTTACAAGTGTGCTTAACTTGGGACATACACAGCACTATGCAGCAGCATCCTGCAGTTGGAGAAGCAGGAGTTTGGAAACCTAACAAATGAACTCCTTCTGTTGTTTTGGTAAGTGATGAGCTAAACATCTTCCCAAAATGGTATAGCAAAGTACACAACCTATAAATGTAAAATGGAAGACTGCGAAGGGTAACACCTCCTATCTACCATGCATCAGTAAGGAGCTTTTTTTGTCTCAGTAGCAGATTTTGCCATTTACCAAATACCTTGGCTGTATCTGCTGAGGTGTGGTTAAATTAGCTTGTGAAACAGATATTTTTTTTTTCCATTTAATTTAGAAACCACAATCTCTTCTGAGTCAACCTGGAAGACTCTCCAACAGAGAAACCTAGCAACAATTATCCAGCCTTAGAGCTCACAGTAAATGGTGCTGTGGGGGAAGCCAAAACTAATAAACCACTCAAAGAGTTTATTTACAAATAAGGTATCTCCATCACTGCAGCTTTAATCAAGTTCAGCTCTTCTCCTGGAAGTCAGCAGTTCAACTCAGGAATCGCTGATCCTCAGCCTAAGTTACATTAAGCGAGTATCCAGGAAAGCTCCCTGACCGCAGCAGCTCACTCAGCGGGACAAGTGAGCTGCAGGCCTCGGCAAACCAGCAACCGTCGCTTATTCACGGCAGGACGCGCAGTTCTGATCCCGAGGCAAATAAAGGACAGGAAGGCTGAGGTCTCGGAACCGAGCCCAGCCCGCACTGAGAACCCGCGCAACGCGGCGCAGCCCGCCTGCCCCAGAGCTGCTCCCGCGGGCCTCCGGCAGCCCAAGGCGCTGGCAGAGCCCGGCGGCGAGCGGCTGGCCCGGCCGCGGGGGTGTCCCTCCTGCAGGCCGCGCACGTCCGCGCCCAGCGGCGGCCCAGGCCC
>JAVJGJ010000037.1:117866397-117881659 GCA_035590215.1 Microhierax caerulescens | reverse complement strand
GGCGGGCCCGGCGGCGGCGCGGGCGGGGCGGACTCCAAGCCGCGGATCCTGCTGATGGGGCTGCGGCGCAGCGGGAAGTCCTCCATCCAGAAGGTGAGGGGCAGCCGGCGGCTCCCGCCCCCGCCTGCCGCCCTGCCTCTCCGGGCCGAGCGCTTTCTCCTTCCGATGTCGCTGTCTAGGCAGTTCCTGCTTTGGAGCGGGGGGCGACGCCGGAGCGGGGGGCAGCGGCCGCCTTACGGGCGGGCCCTTCGCGGAGCGGCCCCCGCCGCCTGCCCTCGGGCGGGGGGTTGCGTAGCGCAGGGCGTGTAGCCTGTGTAGTTCTTCACTTTCAGGCTCTAAAAATAAAAAGTGAAGATACTGGTGTGACAGTTGTCGTGAGGCGTTTTCTTACGGATGCGAAGGCGCCGCGCGCGGCCCGGTGTGCGGTGTGAGCACCGTGAGCGGCCCGGTGTGCGGTGTTTCCCTAGTGCCCCCGCTCGGGAGGGGGCTGGAGCTGTTTGTTCTGCCTTTGATGCTGTGGAAGAGACTTCTGCTTTCCTCCGGGCAGCCTCGGGTTTCCTTTGGTCCACCAGAGCGAACAAGCGAGAGTCGCTGTTCGTTTGAGGAGGAAATAAAACAGTTTCAGTGCCTCAGGATTGTCGGTAGCTTCATGAAGCCGCT
Organism: Microhierax caerulescens; assembly: GCA_035590215.1. Lineage (NCBI taxonomy): Eukaryota > Metazoa > Chordata > Aves > Falconiformes > Falconidae > Microhierax > Microhierax caerulescens. The sequence goes on along the minus strand of JAVJGJ010000037.1, from coordinate 117,880,999 downwards.
CGGGTTTCCTAATAAAAGACAAAACTGACTCTTTTCCTTTGCCACATACCTCAAGAGAAGTGAAGCGCTAAGAATGATCCTTGTTCCTCAGTGCTGGTTTTGTGTTAGCGGTCGCTGGTAGGAAGTTTTGGGGGTGATGTTTGTACGTTCCTAGTGAAACGTGGTTCCCAAGCTCTAGACTTAGGGGTCTCAAACCTTCTTCAGGTGAAGTGTGGAATCCTGCGGGGATTTCTGTGAAGGGGTTATGCAGAGAAGCCTTTCGTGGACGTTGCAGCGTAGCAGGTATGAATCTACTTCGTTTAGCCATCTTTGCAGGCTACTTGGTAACCCATATGGGTCCCAGACTGTAGTCTGAAGGCTCCTGGATTTTGCTGTAGGTTTGCCTGTCTTAGGCAAGGTTTGCAAAATATGTAACACCTGTTAGTGGGAATCTTTTTCCATTGTGCTATTCTAAAATACAGTGGCAGACTGGGCTGTCATTGTTTTTCAGTCTTTCCAGTTATTCCCCATTATTGAGGTCTAATTTCACCTGCTGCCCTGTATGTGCAGTGCCTGCACTGAAAGTCTTTCTCTAAATCTTTGCTAAGATGAACGGCGCTCATCGTAGACTCTCATTAGAGGTCTTATTGTGCTATCTGCTGTTGAAAAAAGTGAATCCTGAAAGCTAGAGGAAAGCAGTGACTCCAAACTGCAGGTAGATTTTAAAACTTTACAAGTTGTCACTTTATGGATGTAGCTTTTGGATATTATTTTTCTCAATGACCAAGACTGGTAGCATCAGTTCTCTGAGGACCCATTCAAGTAGTTGTACAAGAAAGGAACAGCGTGATGTTGTGTATGCAGTAAGAGGATGTAGAATTTCTCTTTTGCTGATCAGTTGCTGATCTGGCTGGGGAATTGAAGCTGTGGTTCTGTTACCTAGGAGCTCATTGTGCCGCTGCCTGAGCAAACTAACTGTGGCAATAATCTGAGACATTCTTGGGAGTATCAAGAACTTTCTCTTCAACAGCATCCCTGCTCTTAGATCTGTCTAGTGCAAAAATGGTCATAACCTGACCCAAACCTTCTGCCTGGGCACTGCTTGTTGATTGCCTTGCCAGAGAGTAGGGGTGTGCACAATAAATGCTGTATCGGGATAAGTATTGGCTTTGTGGGAATCTAGAAGTTTGCATGAAAAACATGAATTTTAAACCATTCCAGCCTTCTACTGAGATCAATGTTAACAGGAGGCCTTTCAGAAAAGAAGAAAATGATGGTGCTGGGGAGGAACGCTTTATTTTTTTAATTTATTTTTATTTTATTTCCTTTGGACAATTGGATTTGCCATACTGGTATAACCTGTGAATGTTCAGTAGCAAATAGAGGTTAGAAGGTTTTGGGAATGTGACTATCGCTTCAGTTTATAAAACAATTTTTCTGCACATTTATGAGTTGTGTAACTGGACTTACTGTACTGTCCTTATGCAATAGGAATTTGGAAAGAGTTCAAACAGAGTACCTCATTTTGAGGGGGGGTTTGGGTGTGTGTGGGGTTTTTTGGGGGGTTTGGGGTCGGCATGTTTTTTTGTTGCTCTCACCAGACTTGCTGCTCTGCCTTCATAAGATTAGCATAAATATATTATTGGGGGAGGAATGTGTGTGTGTGTGTTAGAACCTGAAGTCGTTGCTTCTTTAAGGCTGCTGTAAACCTTTCATTCTTTAAAGGTGTTAAATAAATTAATTGGATTGGGGGAGCAGGGAGTCAGAACAAGCTGTGTGTCATGCTTCTGTAGCAGGCTCTAATACTTAGAACAAGATGTAATGTGCTGCTTCTAATAAGTAGTGAATTTCTTTAAGTCTTTGTCAGTTGTGTCTTCCTTTTGCTGTACTTACCCTCTTTCTTTGTCACCCCACAGCCCCCAAATCTCTCCTCTGGAAAAAAAAGGCAGTTGCTTCTTCTAAGACCATCTCGTTCATTATAGCAGCTTAAGAAATCCACAGAACTAAAGTAAAGATTCTGGAAAGTGTGAAAATGACAAAACGATTGTATGTCTTACTGCCATTAGAGAATCCTTTAGAAGTTGCTTTTCATTGTTACCAGTGAAGCAGCTGTTTTACTAATTTCCAATTAGTAGATTCTCAAGACCATCTTGCAGTACCATACTTTTCTCTCTCTTTTCAGGGACTTCCTTCCATATGTCCCTGCAAATTACTTTCTGGACATCAGGGCAATAGAATTAGTCTAATATTACCTCAGGAAAAAAAGGGGGTTCGTATGACTGGGGGAAGAGAAAAAAAAAAAAGAAAAAGAGTTTGAAAACTCTTTGGACTTATAATTTGGACTTACAGGTAAAGGTGCCTGGTTTTCTGTTCAGAGTGATCCTGTGCTGCAGTGGGGAGATGCTTGTTTATGAAGGCCAAATTGCCTGTTTCAGCTGTACGGACTTTGTCGAGGTGTGCTTGGTGGTGGCTTGGGACAGCTCCCAGGGAAGGGGTCTTCCCTTCAGGTTACTTGCACTGTGAAGGTTCTTAGAATATGTTCTGGCTCTGCTTGTTGTTTCCTTTCTGAGAAAAAGGATGCAGATATAAAAACAGTTATTCGTGTTTGCAGGCAGTGTCTAAAAAAAGGGAAACTGCACTAGCTTTGTTACTTTCTCAGCAGCTTGCCATCCCTGCCTTAGATATTCCTCTTGCAGTGTTTAGGTGTTGCTACAATGTGCCCAGTAAGGTGTCTTGCTGTGGCAAATTATATTTGATCATAAGCTCTTGTAGTAGGGATGTTGCGGAAATCATGCGTGTCACTTGATGTATAGGATTATTGTTCTGTTGTGTGGGAGTTTTTGTTTGTATGGATAAGGCCAATCTTTCAGCTGGAAGTGAAATCCTGAATATGACTGTTTTCTGATTTGCAAAAAACCAAACACACACACACACACACAAGCTTCCATGGGGAGTCCATTCCATGTTCAAGGTAGTGGAAATGAACATGTTGGACAAATTCAGCTCATGGATCTAAGGAAGGGTAACTACTTAGGGTAACTACTTGAAAATTGGGACAGAAACTGTGAGGTTTTAAGAGAAAAAACAATCACTACCACCACCACCCCCCCCAAGCAAACAAAGAAAGGAGATGTCCAAAAACATGGAGGTGGTTTGGGAATGCTGTATTAGGGGTGCAGCTTAACAGCTGCAGTTCAGAAGTAAACCCAAGTGCCGCTGTAGAGAAGTTATAGAGAAAAGGTTGACGTGTCAGGAAATTTAAAAAAAAAACCAAAATCTTGAAAACTCAAGAGATTGTGGCAGGTCAGATGTAAATGGGAAATTCAGAGGGATTAAAAAAAAAAAAAGCGTACTGCTGAGAATGCTCCAGCTGACAATGAAAATTTCTTAAAATACAGTAGAAGCAGGAAGTCGCCAGGAACTGTTGAAGACATTGGATGTTGAATGTGTAAAAGGAACGTTTGGGAAAGATAGAAGCTATAGCAAGGCAACTTAGCAGATTCTTAAAATTTTAGTAGTTTTGTCTGCACTGCCTTCATATGCCTAGTCAAAATTGCTTGGCATCAGTGTTAGCTGCGTGCTTCTGATCAGATGCTTTTGCAGCCTTTTTTGTTTGCTTCATTGAAGCTGTGTAAAGTAAGTAACAGTGGGGGTAGATGCTAGGCTATAGAAATGGAATTCAATCAAAACTGCCCTGGTTCCCCTGTTAGTGTGAAAAAACAGATGGGGAACATCAGCCCGAGGAAACATGCTGCTTTGGGAAGATGACATTGCTTCTCAGAGGCTCATCTGCTTTTAAACTGGATTTGCTGATTCTGTCCTGCTCCCCATGGGAGATGCCGAGTTCCAAAGGCGAAACGTTGATTTCAGAATGCTTTAAAATTGTGCTGCAAACCCTGAGGAATTTCTAGTCCTTGCAATACAGCCTCTGCTTATCTAGAACTGTGTTTACTTTTCTATACAAATGCCCTGCTGTTTAAAACCTCATTTATATCCTGACTTCCTCAAATGTTTGCCTTGAGGAACTGATTTTTTTTTCCCTTGGTCTTAAAAAATCTAGGCTGATGTACTACTAAGAACCTCACTAAACAATCCGTTTACCATGCTGGGTGTGGAGTTGTTAGTCTTGCAGCTTTTTGGAGACTGTTGCACTAGGTCTCTTTAATGGATTGCTTCTGTAACTGTGTGAAACATTAAAATAAATGTTCCATATAGGAAGCTCTTTCTTTTTGCAGTCCTAGCATTCAACCACCTTATGTTTGTAGTAACTTTTGCAATATATATGGTTGGGTTGCTTTAGCGCAGTGTTCTCTGTTGAAACCGGCTGCTTTTGCTACAGGCTGCTTTGCGGTGGGGTTACTTGCCAGTTCTGTTTGTTCAGGGAAGGGCTAAAATCCCAGCAGGGCTTTTGGAGTACTAGCAGTGAGTGTGCTTTTAATCGCTGCAGCTAAACCGTTTATCAAACTAGTTTGAAAGCTTTCATCATTTCTTTAGGGTACTTGAAAGGAGAGGGTCAGCAAACGTAATTCAGTTGTTAACAGATGGCATGCTACGCAGCTATTTGGTTCTCTAAAACTGAGATGTTATTTTTGTACACTTTTGTTGTAGTTTAGGAACAGTCTGATTATATTGTGTTGCAACACCCGACAACAGACTAAAAGCAAAGTTTCTTTTCGGAATTTCTAGGACTGGAAGGGAACAGTTCTTAAAAGCTTGCAGTTGTTCAGTTAACACAGTGGCTTTATACCATGTTTGAATTGGATAATATAGCAGAATTTGAAAATACTGTATTAGATTTGCAAGGAAGAAAGAATAACTGGGATATCTGTGTCTTTAGGCAGTAGTGTTATTTAGAGTTGTGTTTAACTGTATTTGGTTGCTTGCTTCTGGGGGGAGGGTAAGTTATTTCCTTAGCTGATGCAGAAAGCTGTCGGATTTACCAAAGGAAACAATACACTTTAGAATGTATAAATCTATTTGTAAGATTCAAATGGCAGAATTTCTACCAATCTCTCCTAATAAGACAAAGTGAAGACTATAACTTGTGTTCTTTTAACAGGTGGTGTTTCACAAAATGTCTCCCAATGAGACTCTGTTCTTGGAAAGTACCAACAAGATCTACAAAGATGATATTTCCAACAGTTCATTTGTGAATTTCCAAATATGGGATTTTCCTGGACAGATGGACTTTTTTGATCCAACATTTGATTATGAGATGATCTTCAGAGGAACAGGTGCTCTAATATATGTTATTGATGCCCAGGTAAATACAAATTGCTAAGAATCACAGGGAAGTTTTCTTTTTGTTTTGTGTGCAAGAGGACTGATCAAGAAGCTAATAGTTTATATATTTACATAAGTTCGTAAAACATCTGTTATGTAGGAAAGGATTCATTGGCAATCTTAAGTTTTGGTGTGTGCTTTTTAGTTTTGTGAAATGACTGGAACATATGCTCCTGGTGGAGAGAGTGGAAAGGGGCGAGTACTCTGAACTGAACTTTTCTACAATAATAGCAAGAACCTGCTGTGCTAGATGTTTTGAATTATCCCTGCTGCTGACTGCTATGGAGATCATTTAATAACAGCACTCTTCTGACCTCAATTTCAAGTACTGGTACTATTGGGTATCTGATAGTTTCTAATCAACTTAGGAATTGCACTGTGGGAGATGATCTGGTTATTAGGATAGTCTTGGAGATCGCTGCTGCCTTTTCCTGCAGTTGAAGTGCAGCCTGCCTTTTTGCTCTGAAGGCTGGTTTTGTGTAGCTGAGCCTTGTGTAGTTAATGCAACTTAATTTACATAACAGAATCTAAGCTACTTGGATTTCTGACACTCCAAGGTATTCTTTTCTCTGTACTTCTGTTTAGTTGCAGAAGTGAAGTGAAGTTCTTGCACTGAAATATTTTATCCTTGTGCAGAAAGGAATAGTTATCAGAGATAAAGCCTTGTTGTTCATTCCTGCCAAAACTGATTTACAGGATGACTACATGGAAGCTTTAACAAGACTCCACATTACAGTTTCAAAAGCCTACAAGGTCAACCCAGAAATGAACTTTGAGGTTTTTATTCATAAAGTTGATGGTTTATCGGATGACCATAAAATAGAAACTCAGAGGGATATTCATCAGAGGGCTAATGATGACCTTACGGATGCTGGGCTTGAAAAACTTCACCTGAGGTGAGTTAAAGGATTCTGGCCTGTACACAGACTGATGGCTTTTCGATGTAACAGTGGCTGGACCAGAGCAAGGCCTCGTTAGTTCCTTAATATTGCACAAGCTCTTTGTTATAAAATACACCACTGGATTTATGGCCAAGCCTCAGCTGTTAGGCTGACTAAAATAAGGCAGGCTACCGTATCAGATTCCAATCAAGAGATTTATTCATGAACTTACTGATAATTTAAGGTTCTCTTGCATACTTTTCATTCAGCATAACAGGCTGAATTTGTACACGTGGCCTGGAGGGGCAGGGGCAGGAGAGGGGAAGCTGTCTGCCTTCTAGTTCTGGCTAGCACTCATTTTTCAGTGTGACTGGTTTGAAAAGCTTAGTCTCTTCCTTGATATTTGGCTTGCTTTTAGGGTGTCTTCTACCAACACCTTTAAAATGAGCTAACTTTTCTCTGGTTTTACTGCTGTTTTGATTCATATGGAGCCTTCGAGTATTACCAGTATCTCTTGGTGTTAGCGTGAACAAAGTGGAAGGCCAGGAACTGGACCCAAAGATACCAGCTTGAGTGTTTAATGCCTTTGTGATAAGCATTCTCTAGGCTGTGTTGTGAAAGCATGTTCAGGTTTTTCTCTCTGTTCTCCCATCTCCCAGGGACAGGGGAAGTCTGTTTTACATTTATTCCAGTCACTCAGAAAATTAGGTTCTTGGTGCAGTGGCCAGGTGTATTTTTGATAAAGGCATTCCAGCTAAATCATCAAGCCTAAATGTTAAAAACCATCGCTTTAACATTACTATTGCAATTCTGAAATACTCTTGAATCTTTATTCTGTTTTCTTCCTTTTCCCTCCCTCCTTATCCCAGCTTTTATTTGACCAGTATCTATGACCATTCAATATTTGAAGCCTTCAGTAAAGTGGTACAGAAGCTCATTCCACAGCTGCCAACGCTGGAAAATCTACTAAATATCTTTATATCAGTAAGTGTTAATCTAACAGAACTTTGAGTGAAATACATGGAATGGTAAAGCAAGTCCTTTGGCTAAGGAACACTAAAGGAACACTAGCTCGCTCTGCCCGTGGGAGATGCAGGTGGCACTCCTGTTGGTGTCCTCTGCTCACCCAGTTGTCTGCTTTAGCAGCATTTTACCACAGCTCAATTGTGCTGGTGCGTGTTTGTGTGGGTTTCTCTAAATACTGACCAAGCATAGTTGGGCTGGTTATAACTGTTGATACAGAAGTTTTCTGCCAGCACGATATACTGATTTGTCTGCTAAGGCATTTAATAATCTATTGTAGCTGTTCTGGCAAGAGACTTTTTTTTGTAATGTGAATTTGGCTTTGAACCAAGGCCTTGAACAGGCACGTGTCCTGTGAGACTTTTGCCCTGATTTTTTTTTAGTGTTTGCATTTCTTACAGAATTTGTGACACAGAAATTTGCTGCTTTATACTTTAAACCAAATAATATGTCACTCTAGAGAAAAGGCTGAAGTAGCCTGTCTTATTTAAGTCAAGTCTGTGAGGCTGTTGCAGGCACGTGGACAACGTGAGGGAAAACGGTTGCGATTGAGAGGAGCCGCGTGGGTCAGATGTGTTGCCCCATGCTGCTGTATAATGCTTGTTTCCTGTGTTAGTCGAGGACTGTCTGTAGTAACCTGGCCCGGTGGGTAGAGGACACGTTAATGCTCACCCTTGCTTGGTGCCATGAGGATATGGATTGTGGCCCTGATGCCAAAAAGATGTCCTCAGGGCACTGCCTTGGGTATTCAGGCTAGCTAGGAAGAAGCAATAAGGAATGCTTCTGGTGCATAAACAGAAATTAAGCTTTGCCAGAAATCTGTAGTGTTCATGAGGTGACTTGCTTAAAAGCAGAAGGCTTCTGAACTTGCTACGTGTGTGCACTTTGCCAAAATGCTCGGTTACAAATGGGATGGTACAGTTGGCTCGGTGCTTTTCCGTATCCATAACTGCCATAATGTGATACTCTTCATGTAGCTGTAAGTTTAGAAGCTGACTTTATTTGCTGTGCATGTTAAACTACATGGCAACTGCCTCACACAGAAACTAAGCTGCCATGATACTACAAGGGTAAAATTTTAATGTCAGGATACTACTATGAAGTTAGTAATCTCTGAGCCTGGTCCATCAGGTGGATGTAAATATGTGGCTCCTCTGAAGTTAATAGAATCACAGAAGAGGAAAACTGCTGCATTTGAGTTCTGAAAGCATGTTACAGTGTAAGCCAAATTATGATCTGGTAAATAATAAACTAAAAAGAATTCTAACCAAATGCTCGGTTTTATTTTTGTCGACTAGAAGGTGATGTTGATATGTACTATGGCAACAAGGGTAATATATTTACGAACTATATGCTCTAAATCTTGATTCATTCTTAAGCCTCTAAATTGGTAATGTTTAAACCATTTCCTGCTATTAAGAATGTGAAAGTGTGTGAATTCTACTTGAGATTTAAAAAGTGAGTTATTTCTAAAATTCATCCAAATTCTTTCTCTTTCTGAAGAATTCAGGCATTGAAAAAGCTTTTCTCTTCGATGTAGTCAGCAAAATCTACATTGCAACAGACAGTTCCCCTGTGGACATGCAGTCATATGAGTTGTGCTGTGACATGATTGATGTAGTGATAGATGTTTCCTGTATATATGGGTAAGTGATGAATACTCTTAGGAAAAGAGTCCTTAAATGTTGTAGAACAGGTTGCAAACCATGCAAGTCATGGTGGCCTTGTCATCCAGCAAGATGCTATCGATTGGTCTGTAGAGCACATTGGTTCTGTAACTAATTAGAATAAAGCCAAATGACTTGGCAGCTGGATGGAGCATTTGTGCTCTGTTTCCACTCACGGCCACAGCCAGCCATCTGACATTTGTAAAAGCCAAGTGTTTCATGTGTTGTATGAACGAATACTGCTGTGTCTCACTTGGCATGGTGGGTGCAGGTATTACTTTATGATTTATTATTATACCTGCAAATAATTGGGGTCAATAGCATGGTATAGCTCATAAATATAACTTGCAGTCACGTTGCTTTGAGACTCGCCACTGTCTAAACAGAATAGCTTTTGCCAGGTCAACTCAGCTCTTGCTGACGTTTCTCTGAGGGGTGCACATGGTACTTGTTTCTCACAGTTTATGCCTGAATTATGCTTCACAATGGGTTTTTGAAGCAGTGCTGGAGAAGCGGTAACTTATTTTAAAACTGTGGTCATAGCCTTGAAAATACAGTGCTGGGAAGAAGTACCGCAGTGTTTAGTAGGCTGTCTTCTGATGGGTCAACCCAGGGTTGTGTAACTTTGCTTTGGTTTCTTTTCCAGGAGTGAGTGCTCGGAAGTAGCTTGCGATACAGCTCTTGCTTCTACAGTAATTTAACTAACACTACTAACTTGCAGATAGAAAGCAGCATCCTAACCTTTTCTTGTAAATGCGGGCTGCTTTAGCTGCAGACCAGGAAGTGTCCTGCTCCCTGTTGCACTTCTGCCCTGGCCTCGCTAAGGAAGCCTTTGAATTAATTTACTAAAAGTAATTTTGCTGAGGTGTTACTCCATTGATGTTTCTGTCACTAGAGTAACTTGCATTACAAGTAACTCACAAATCGAAGGCTTGCGTTAGAATCTTCAAACGAATCACTGGATTCCTTACTCTGGCACTGTAAACTCGGTGCGACACGGAGCAGCAGTGACTCTCTGAAGGTGATCTGTGCTATTACTAATGCACTGTACTACCTCCGTTAAGAATGCTCAGCTGTAAGCTGAAAACAGCATCGACTAAACAGCCACAGCTCTTAGTCTGATATTGAAACAGCCACAGCTCTTAGTCTGATATTGAAAGAATGGATGCTGACAGCTTGCTCCTAACGGCTTGTCCAAGATAGACAGTATCTAGTGAAGGCCTCTACTCTCTTTTGATGTAGCTTTCCTGAGAAACTTAAGGTGGGATACTGGTCTTTCTGATGTGATAGTATTAAGATCCGCCCTGCAGGTTCTTCACTTGCTTACCATTCAGTATGAGTAATACTCTTCTAACTGCATTGAACAGTTATGTGTCTTGAAGTTAGATATACATGCTTATGAGATTATGTCTTGGGTTAACTCCTTCTTTCTTAGGTTAAAGGAAGATGGCACTGGAAGTGCTTATGATAAAGAGTCAATGGCAATTATCAAGCTCAATAACACAACGGTCCTGTACTTAAAGGAAGTAACAAAGTTTTTGGCATTAGTTTGCATTCTTAGAGAAGAGAGTTTTGAGCGCAAAGGTAAGGACTTCGCCCCCAGTGAATGGCTTTTATCTAATGCTTTTTATCAACTGTGAAATATTCATATGACTTAAATCAAGGTGACTTGTAAACTAAAATTGTTTAATTTCTTTTGGAAAGAATTTTTTCCTTTCCTTGAGGTAGGTATAAAGAGGTCTTATTTTTATTCTTGTGAATCTTCACTTTAATTGCTGTCCTCCTGCTGAAATCACTTGTGTGGCTAATGAGGCCTATTTCACTACCACCTGCTACAGTGGAATCAGTAGAATGGAGTAATGCTTACTACCTTTTGCTTGGCAGCTGTTGTACTGGGAATAATATTCTCTATCGCAGGTGGCCCTGATGTAATTTTTTTAATGTATGACTGAAGAAATCAACAGTGGTAGGCTAGTACAGTATGTGGCAGGAACTTTAGAACAAAGTGTTTAATATGTTGCAGGTCTAACCAACTGTGTAGTTGCTTGGACCTGTAGGACATGATGGTACGAATGGTCTTGCTTAAGTTACGGGGTGGAAATGGCAGCATAGGCCCCAATTTGAGTGTTTGACGTAAATGGTGACAGTACTTGGCATTTTAAAAAGGGAAAAAGCAGATGTGTTCTTTCAATGACTGTACTGTATTTGAACTCAAAAGTTTTTCTCACCATGGGTAGGATATTGATATATATATATCATAAATAAAAGTGACATAAAGTGCAAGATAACATTCAAGTGATGGTCATGCTGTATTAGCATGTTTTTGGGGGAGTCTTGTATTGTCCCCTCACCTGCTTTTTAATTATGAATATACACCTTGCACTCCAAATGAGTACCCTTTTTTTTCTAAAACCTGAGACAGTCTAAATTCATACTGGCATCAGTAAAACTTTGTTAAATCTTCTGTATCCAAGTTCATACTAAAATAAGTAACAAAATAGCTGTTGGTGAAATGAAACATTTTATATCGATTTTGAAGCTCTGTTTATTGCCTAAGTGTGCCAAGCTGAGCACAGTTTTTCCTCTCCCCTTCCCCTCCCTCTTGACAGGTCTGATAGACTACAATTTTCATTGCTTCCGCAAAGCCATTCATGAAGTCTTTGAAGTAGGTGTTGCCTCCCACAGAATCTGCAACCATCAATCAAGCGCCTCAAATATGAAAGCAGTGACTCACAATGGCACGCCTAGGAACGCAGTCTAGAGGAGAACTACAGACCTTGGATAGACTTGTCAGCTCTTCACTCCGAAGCTTTGTGGAACAAGAGAAGAGTAGTCTGAAAGCCTGAAGTATGTTTCACAGGAGAAGAGTGGCGCTAACTGTGGAACAGCAGCTTGTAACTCATGTCGGACAACTGAAACTACTGTAAAAATACTTCGAGGCCAGTGGAGTTAGAAATGCCAGTTTGAAACCAGCCTTATTGCTAGTGCAGTGGTTTTTCAGTTTGGGGTCCTATCTTAAGTCTGCCTCTGACCGATTGCCCAGTCAAAACTTAAAGTGATTGAGTTGAGTTTTGGGTGAAACACTGAATAGTCACTTGCTCAACCTTTTTTTTTTTTTTTTTTTTTCTTAATTAATCTGTAGGATGTCTACTTTTGCTTAAGTTTACCCTTTTGTCATTAAAAAAAAAAAAGGTGGTGTCATTATTTGCGCTTGTGAAACTCAGTGTTTTTGTTTGGTGAGGCTGGTCTCACAGATCATTCCATAAAGTAGTTCTTGCTCTCGCCAGCGTGCTCAGAGTATTCTCATTAATTTTGTACTTGTTAAGTGGATGCAAGGTAGAGCTCTGTTCTAGTGATTCTGTATTTGTTTGGAGAGCTGACCTGAAGCTTCATTTTAAGAAATTGTGATACTTTGCTTTCAGACCACACTTCTTGGTTATGCCCCCTTTGATGGAAGGGAAGTATTAAAACCAGAAATGAACTACCTGCTCTCTTCTGCAAAAACATGGATGTCACAAATCTGTGTGGTTGATCCTATTTACAAAACAACTTCATGGCTAACTAAACTGAAATGCCTGCCATCTGTTGGAATAAAGCAACCACTTTCAGCTATTCCCAAGAGAAGAAATGCCAAAGTTACTGACTTTTTATGGTAGATCTGTCTGCCCTCTGACTGATAATCATGACAACTCCTAGGAAAATGTTTGAGGGTATTATCCTTGCACAGCAATTAAAAATCAATGTGTCACAACCTACTAATAATATTGGACATTGAAAGTGCGTTGATTCTGTACTGTGGCAAACACCTTCCTGTTTGTCACCATGCAATCTGAATAGAATATTGTTTTTTTCTGATTTTGTGGATGCTGGCTTTCATACTATGGGAAGTATAGCTGAATTCTTTTAACCTGATTTCTTGGTGTCGGTATTATTACTGCAGATGTCGTACTGTACGTCAGCCTTGCTATGCAGTAGGCTCAGCTACTGGCCTGTAAAGATCTTGCCTCTTTTTACCTGTCCCCATGTGTGTATAGGTGTTGCAAAGCCACTGGACCAACTGACTATACAAGTGCCACTATAAAAGTTTCTGCAAGAAGATCTGTAACTGTAAGCGATCTCTGCAACCGATGTATTTATGTGGTCAGAAATAACCACAGGATTGCTTCTGTGCTTATAGAATGGATTTTCATTGAACTATGTAAAAATGAATATACATGCATTAACGTTAGGGTGTATGCACATATTGTGTAAATGTTTTGCCTTTGTTTTAAAGATGATGTATGTTACTAAATATATAAAGCATCTGCTCCAGAAGTTACCACAGTCAGCAGCAGACTTGGGAATTCAAGTGGTCTAGTTCAGTTCTCTTAATCTGAACCTAGGCTGAGCTCTTTTTTGGTCACGGGACTGCAGGGGTTTTTAAGGAAGTGCTGGAGGCTTGTAAGATCAGGGTTTGTAACCTGCAACCTCTGTTGCAGCGTCCTAGTACTCATGTGAGAGGAGAAGTAGTTGGCAAGATCACAGGAAGGAAGAAATCATTCCCACTTATGTAGTGAGTTTTCCATGTTCTGAGTACACGTGTATGTTCCTCCTCGCTTCACTCCCTACATGATCTTGTGCTAATAAAATGACAAAAGGTCAAACTAACACTATTGTTTCTGTTGGAGGGTGAGGCGATTCCATGAAAGTCTGTAAAGGCCTGTATGGTTAAGCAAGTTTTAATAAGCCATGCTATCTTCACAGTATTTTAAAAAAAGTTAAATACCACCTCCCCCCTGTGAGGCTTTAAAAATTTTTGTCAGCCTTAGCTTTCCTCTGAATTAAAAACTGACTCCAAACTGAACACTCAGTTTTCAGAAGATGTCTCTAGACTTTAAAGGCACATAAATGATGAAGTGACTTGTTCATCTTTCGATCAATGGTGAGCCTTAGGCTGCGTTCTGGAATTCTGCCTTCTGGTGTGGGTGTTCTGGTTTTGGGGGGCTTTTTTGATGGTTGTGTTTTTTTGGTTTTTTTTTGTTTTGTTTTTTTTTGTTTTAATTCTTTGTCAGCATTGCCTTACTCTTGAATGGTTGCATTTGCCTAAGGTTCATGGTAGCAACTCAAAACAGAAATACTGATTATTTTCACTACTACCTGCATGATACTAGCTTTAAAAGTTAAATCTGCCTCTCAGAAGGAGAACGGTATTTCTTTAATTTACTAGAACTAGTCTTAACCTTCCTTAAATTGATTAATGCAAATCAGATGCTGCTCTTCGAGTTGTGTTACTTAACCTCTTGCTGCTTTGACGAGGCAGTTTTTGGTTTCTGCTGAAATCTTTAAGGCTGCCAGGGAGAGAGGGGGAAGGGCAGTTCTCCATTTGGCCTGCGGCAGGGGGAGATGCTGGTTAGGGGTAAGGGGGGGCAGCACCGCGGTCCCCAGTAAAAGGGCTGAACTGGTGAAGGAGCCCGCCAGCTCGTGCCTCGCCGAACCCGCGGCGGTAACGCTGTGCGAGCAGCTGAGGGGCCTGCGCTCCCGAGGAGAAAATCGGTGCAGACGGGGAGGGCGCGGGAAGGTGCCCGGCCTGCAGGGGAAGGAGTCAAATCCCCCCTGCGGAAGGCTGAGGCGACCCCCGGGAGGGCACCTGGCGGGGTGGCGGGGGGCCTGGCACCGCAGGGCCGCGACCGGGGCTGGCAGCGGGGCGAGGCGGGGACGAACCGGCGGAGGAGGAGGCGGACGTGGAGGCGGCGGTGACTAGCGGGCAAGTGGGGAGCTGAGCGGCTGCAG